>JAWWEQ010050346.1:0-11746 GCA_035583055.1 Torymus tubicola
AATAAGGCCCAATTATATTTCAAACCTTTTTTTAAAATAGTTTCAACGTATATTAATTGAAGTTATCACTTCTGCCGAGCGTCCCGAGACGCACACGGGTTTTTTTTTTAACCAATTTTTGTTACTGTTTATGTTTTTGGATAATCATATTACTGCCAGAAATCGCGGTCCAAATGTCTGGCGTTTCCAAAACACTGGTTGTGAACCTTTTTTCCTCTTTTAGTTTTTCCAAAATGGCGGATTTTGTGAAACAGCGTAATATTAAATTTCATGATTTTTTTTCTCGAAATCTATGAACTTAACGAAAAAATGTTATAGAACAAAGAAACGTAAGAATTTGACAAAAAATATATATGAATTTTTTCAGAAGGTTTTGAGACAATTGTGAATTTTTCACATTTTTGAAAAAATAAAAAAATGACTCAAAAACTTCTAGAAAAAATCATACGTATCCTTTGAATGATTCTAAGAATTTTTTATTCTATAAAATTTTTTCGTAAAGTGTATTTTTTTTCGAGAAAAAAATTGTGAAGTTATGCGGTATATAAACACACAAAACGTTCAATGGATTGAAGACTATATAATCGTCACTCTGCCACTATAAATATGTAGTAAAATATAACGTTGCCCAGTTCTCACCACAGGGAGGAAGACGATGCAAGAGAACCATCTTTTTTTAATATATTTTTTTTATTTTTTATATTTTATTTTTTTATATTTTTTATATTTTTTTTTAAAAATATTTTTAATATTTTTTATATTTTTTTTTTAAAATATTTTTAATATTTTTTATATTTTTTTTTTAAAATATTTTTAATATTTTTTATATTTTTTATATTGTTTATATTGTTTATATTTTTTATATTTTTTATATTGTTTATATTTTTTATATTTTATTCTATTCTTTTGAAAGTATAGAGAGAAAACAGTTTTTATAAAAATGTTTGTTAGTCCAGTTTCTTTGACTTGGGGATTGAACTGCATTACTGAATTTGCAATTATATGTTTTTTTTCCAAATAGTTTTTAGCAATAGCCATATAAACATCTTCAGTACCTTTTTTTTGCTCTTTCCTACTGTTGCAACATTGTACAAGACAGTGGCATTGGTAATTGCTTTTGGGTACCTCTGATAAAAATGACCCAAGTCCATTTTTTCGAACGAAAAATAGGCAAAACTTTATTGCTGAATTGATCGTGAAGATCTATTCCTCCCATAAAATCGTTATGGGCACGCATAACTCTTGGAAACTCTATTGCTCTCTTCACTTTCTCAGTTCTAAAGTATCTTTCAACAGGAGGTGGGATTTACACCAGCAGCAGTAGACAAAATTAAAACAGGCTTGGAGTCCATTACCGTAATATAGTTTATACCACTGGTTTTATCACGCATAGCTTGATATGTTCCACGTTCATCCTTTTTTTTATCAATATTATAGTTATTAAGTCTCCGGTGCCTCGGTGCTCGAAAGCGTCCAGGTCATTGCCCAGGGCGAGTTTTTGGAGGAAGATGCATATCCTAGGGAAGTCTCCGGCGCTCGAAAGCCTCCAGGTCATTGCCTAGGGCGCATCTGGTAAGGAAGAGTCGTATCCTGGAGAAGTCTCAGGTGCCTCGGTGCTCGATTATACTCGCTGTTCCATAGGTAGAATTTTAAAAACTCGAGTCCCTGTTCGGGCGCCAATTGTTACGTTTAGTCCAGGTTGCGTTAAGAAATTTCAATTTGAAAGAAAAAATTTTTTAAAGAATTGATTGCTTTAAACGCGTGTTCGCGTGTTGGACCCGAGTATTCATTCTACCGATGGGTTTTCCTTATTATATTGAGAAAGATTCGTTTCTTGGGGAAGTTTCCGGTGCCTCGATACTCGAAAGCAGCCAAGTCGTTGCCCAGGGTGTATCTTAGGAGGATAACTCGTATCCTGGGGAAGTCTCCGGTGCCTCGGTGATCGAAAGCAGCCAGGCCTACCTCTCCCACGAGCAGTGCTGCCGCACTGCTGCACATTGGTGGGAAGAGTTGCAGAGTAGGACGAGAGGAGAGGCCGCGCACTATGCTGCTTTGCATATGTGCTCTATGGTGGGGGTAGTCGCCGCTTTGTGTGTGACGGAGTAGCCGTATAACAGGCGTCGGCTCGCATGGAAGGGGTATGAGAAGGAAAGAATGAGCGGGTTTTGTTGAGGATGTATGTGTACGCTTTTTTCTGGCGGTCGGTAACGCAGCGACGGTTATGAAAAGCTTTTACGCGCCAAACTTTGTCTTCCTTATTTTCATCATCAGGTTTATGTAGTTTTATCTTGGATTTAATCAATTCAAATTTTTTAACACCCATACACGAGGCCACTGGTTCAGCGCGCAAAAATTTATCTTGAGACGAATAATCTCGTTAAGGCAATCTTTTCTTGAAGCTACTAAAAATTAAAATTCCAATAAACTTTTCCAAGTCATCCAGGAAAGATCATACCCATTTGGCCTAGTACAATCAATAATATGATTTTTAACTTCAAGGAAAAAAAAAATTCAAAAATTTCGGTCAAAGAACTATATAATATTTTTCTACGATCGCTTGATTTTAGAAGTATTGCATTTTCTAAAGGCTCATTGTATTCTTTTTCGCTATCAACCCAATCGTACATATGATTTCCTTCTAATTTCTTTTGAGAATCAGTGTAAGAATCTATAACTGTTTTAAAGGATTTCAAAGGGCCAAGATCTAATTCAGAATCATTTTATGTTTCAGAAGAACAATCAGATTCTCCAGAATTATTATCATCTGGTATTACAGAAACATCATAATAATCCTCAGATTTCGTAATTCCAACTTCAGCTTGGCGAGTTTTTTTTTATTATTACAACTACTTCTTTTAGTCATTTTTACTACTAACAGTGTTCAACTATAACTTTAAAACTCGTTTAAAAAAATTATTTAAAGATTTTATGTAAAGAAATCTTATTCGGAATCAACTTACTGCGAACAAATAAATGCACTACCACAGAATGTAGAGGCTTCAAAATTTTAGGACGTAATATAATTTTTTTATATTTTACTAGCTATGATCATAAAATACAATAATGCATTTTGGTACTTCAAACTTTTTTCAGAAAAATATTCGAACTTATATAAGTGTAAAACAATTTTCAGATAGCGTAGATCAGACAACGTTATATTATATGCAATATATTTACAATTATAGAGAGATGATTTACGTAATACATAATTTCAAAATTTTTTTCTCGAAAAAAAATACACTACGAAAAAATGATTCAAAGAACACGTATGATTTTTTTTAGAAGTTTTTGAGTCATTTTTTTATTTTTTCAAAAATGTTAAAAATTAAAAAATTCATAATTGTCTCAAAACCTTCTGAAAAAATTCATACATATTTTTTGTCAAATTCTTACCTTTCTTTGTTCTATAACATTTTTTCGTTAAGTTCATATATTTCGAGAAAAAAAATCATGAAATTTAATATTACGCTGTTTTACCAAATTCGCCATTTTGGAAAAACGAAAAGAGAAAAAAAGCTTCACAACCAGTGTTTTGGAAACGCCAGACATTCAAATCGCGATTTCTGGCAGTAATATGATCATCCAAAAACAGAAACAGTAACAAAAATTGATTTAAAAAAAGATTTTAATCAATTTTTTGACTTTTTTTTTAAAAGCTCCAAAATAATGCACTTATTTACTTTTTTTTACAAAATAAGTTGCAGATTCTAAAAGAGCGCCCTCGAAAGCCCCCAACATAGGATTTTGGAGCAAAATGACTTTGTTTTTCCAATAGAATTCTGTACTTGAAAATGTGTGCACAAAAATTTGCATTAGCGCATTAATGGGTTAAGCTGATAAATCAGCTGATGTTTTGTCCTGATGATGAGCCGGAGGTTCGCCTGCCCCACGGCGTTGACTGCTGCTAAGGAACCAGATGGCCAATGGTTGCTCCGTGTAGTAGGCCGAGAACGTGCCTCCTGGCTACTTCCTCAATAAACTGAATATTTGACTTGCGTCAATAATATTTCATACACACAAGCCTTTACGGCACACCGACAGCAATTTAAAAACGTTTAAATCTCAAACAAATGACAAAAGCTCGAAAACCCGTAGTCTTGAGTAAATCTCGAAGAACGTATAAACTTGACTAAATCTCGAAGACCCGTATAAATTTACGGCTTAATAAATGACAAAGTCTCGACTATTCACTGATCAAAAAACTAATCCGTGTTCCGATAAATTGTTAATTATTTATTAGTTACAAAAAAAATTCATTTCCTTAAATTTGAATACAAAAATTTATTTCTCTAAAATTGAATTTCGAATAAAAAAAAAAAGAAATGTTATTATATATTGTTTTTTGTTAGATTTCACTGTTTAAAAAAAAAAAAAGAAACACAAGACTAGTCACAATAACTTGCACTGTTATTGACTACAACGAATGTAATGTTTGCAATATTACAAAAAAACTTTTAGTCGGAGCCCGTTCCATTTAACGACTAAGTATACCGATGTATGATTTACGCGTGCTGGAGATCGACTTGAGTGGCTGGCGAGGGCCTCGCACCTGCTGTATTTATCTGCTGCTTTCCGATGGGAGAGCCGTCTCCTGATAGGCTGAAAACTCCGTCGGTCGACGAGCGTGGTTATGACTGATTGGCTGGCTGGCCTGCGTCGCCCGTTGGTTAAAACGCTGATGTCAGCGTCTGACGCTGCTACGGGATATCTTCTTATCTTCTTCTCTCGCCAGTTCTAGAATCTTCTTGCTTTTAGTTGTTACATTAATTACTTCCATTGATTATCGTTTATTTTCTGAAATCGGAATCCTACAAATTTTGATGTTACAGTGTCTATAATTTATATACGCAAAAGGTCATTCTAAATACATTTAACTTGAGTAAATGATTATTTCCTGTTTTTTTTTTTCTTCACGAATATACTCAACTCTACTATAGGTGTGAATTTTAGCAAATATAACATATGAAAATTTTTATAATATTGCTTATTCGCAATTCCCTATAGTCAATAAAATATTATAGAACGCATGCTATACATCTGGAACGTCTCGTTGCTCAAGGACTGCTCTGTAGAGTCGCCTTATCTTATCTCGCTATGGAATGTCCGTTGCATTCTTCTGACTGCCTAAGGCTTACAGATGCCTCGCGTACGTTCAAGCGCGTGTTGTGTACTACTTACTTAATATTACAAAGGGTACAAGTTAAGTGAAAAAATATTACTCTATATTCTTACTACATGACAACAGCGATTTTACAAATGTGAATCTTAATTGTACGTGTTACACAGAGTCTTATAAAATATGGTTTTCGGCTGTTATACCCTAAAGAATGATTATGTACTAATTAAACAAAATAAATGAAGGGAAAAAAAATATGAAAAATAGATGCCACGACATCATACCCCCCACCTCAAGTGAAACATGCAATCTTAGGATGTAATGTTTCTATCCAAAAGATTACGCCGTAAGGTTTCTAAGCTTCTCTGCCTCTCTCGCTGAGGCAGTGTACAGTAGCATATTGATCTCTGCGAATACTTCGAGGTTTCTCCGCAACTGGTGGTGGTTGATTGTTATCTTCTAGTGTCGATCTTGATGGAGTCGGTGCAATCTCAATGCGAGCATCATCGTTCGATTTTTGGTTTTTATTGGGTTTGTTGGAGCGCAACAAATGATAGGTCAGAGCTGACCAAATAGCTGCCAAAATGCGTATACTCCATCCGTACATAGCGTACAGCGCATATCCCATAATGAATGAATCTAGAACAAATTTTAGCAGTTGTATTATAAAAATGATAGCTAATACGCCTGCTGACGCTATGCCAAATTTAGTAAAAGAAGACCAGAGCTTGGATAGGGCTGATTGGGATAATTTTTCGATTATCTGTGAATCAAGTACATTATCTGGGTTAGGAGAGTTTGAATTGAGAGGTTTATTATATATTCTGCGGACTATCGCGTCCACGATGGCAGGTTTCTCTGCATTAAATATCAGATGTTCGTGCAGTCTGTCCAAATCTTCTTCCTTATATATGCCGTGCGTTATGGTGTTATCAATTTCTTCGTATTTCCAGGTTGGACGTTGACTAGGGTCTAGTAGTTGTGGGGGCTCTGCGCGAGTGGCTGTGGATGCAAATTTATGTCATACTCCTTCGATATTGAAATAGGACGGAAGAAACGAGTTTCAATCGGTAGAGGATGCTACATTTGTAAATATATGTGAAATAGGCTTCAGAAAACCATTCTCTTTATTACACGTGACCGGAACTTCGAGATGACAAATGGGCAAATGTCTTATTCTGCATGTCACTGCCTGGCATTGTTTCACATGGACGGCTTCACCTGCGCTGATTGCTGTATAATCGGCTTTGCGCATGACCTTAAGGGCAAACACTTCTGGGTCTGTTCTAGCTTGGAGTAGTGTGCGTTGTAAAACCTGTCTTTTTAAAATACACCGGTGATATAGAATATCTCGATATAGATTCTCAAATTGTGTATTTACGTGCCTTGACAAATAAGAAATTTTTGTGTTAAAGTAAATCAAAGTCAGAATGTTGGGAGTGGTGATCGATTGAATTTTCATGAATTTTTGTTTATTCACACCCTCTAATATAAACAATTTTGGATACTCCGTGATAATCAGCTGATAACCACATACATTTTGGGTTCCTTTCGTGGCGAGTCTAGACTGCACTCCGTCAGTGGTGTTGCCGAAATAAATGGCCGGGGCGTCTGATGTAGTGGCCTTTACTCCGAAGCCTTCGAAAAGGACAGTGTACTGTTCGAATCGACTAACAGTGGGTTTCATTGACGTCCAGTACAGTATGCTCCCATCTCTGCCCCTGGCGTTGTCATCTGAGAACCTCACTGTCAGCCCGGATGGTAGGTGAAGCCTATCCTTGTCTTGGTCCACAGACGCGTTATAAGTCATGAATGAAATTTCCAGCTTTGCAGTTACTACGACCTTTGTATAACTTCCTGTGTCGTCTTTGAACGACGTCCCTTCACATTCGCCGTCCTTTGTGATTTTCCCAGCGATGGTAGTTGTTTGTCTGTTAATTATGCCCCTCTCGAGATTGGTAAATATGGTGTTTCCAAATTTAAACTGGCCAAAGTGATTGAGATCTCTGCATGATGATTGATCCAGATCGAGCAGGTAGGTTCGCTCACCGTCCTTGACGTCTGCAATGTGCGAAAACATACCGCATCGACGAACCCGTTGCTCTACCTTCATTCTGCAAGCGTACGCCGTAGTTGTCTCATAGTCGGTCTTCTGAAGTAGTTGAAATTCCGTGTTCGTATGGTTGATGGACGATAGTTCGATTTCACATTCCTTGACTTCCGTGAGGGAGAAAGTTGTTGTGTTGAGTGTCCCTTTTCCGCACTGGTATCCTATCATCGAGATGGAATAAGGAAGGATAACCATTAGGACTAGCGTCAGTTTCAGCATATCGGCTCTCATTTCTTTTCCTACAACAGAGAAATTTTTATGTCAGTTCTCTTACGACTCATGGATGTCTTCGTCTTCCGGATCTTGCATCCTTAATTTTCGAAGCTTATTTGGGTGCACTACCCTGGTTCCCCTTTTAAAATTAATGCGTATGTTGCGCCCGTTATCCAATATTTCTACAATTTTATGCGGGCCACTGTATTCTGTCGAAAATTTTCCACGCTTGGGTTCGTTGATCAGCATGACAGCATCCCCCAAATTAAAAGTGACCGGATTTACTCGTAGATCATAATATTCTTTAGATCTTAATTTTGCTTTACCCAAATTTTCGGCAGCTAATTGTTTAATTCCTAATAATTTTGTTTTTAACCTAATTAGATACCGATAATATATTTCTGTCAAATTGTTGTCGACCTCAGCGCTTGCCGAAGGCACCCTTGCTATTCTACCGAATACGCATTCGAATGGAGTTAGCTTAGTTCCTTCGTGTACGCTCGTATTATATGAAAACGCTGCACACTCCAGCCACACATTCCATTCCTTTATATTATTAACACAGCATTTAAGATACTCGATAAGCGAATGGTGCATTCGCTCGATCGATCCGTTGGATTGGGGCATGAACGCCGTGGTTGTGCAGAATTTTATATTACAAAGTTTTGCGAAGTTTTTAATTAATGAACTTGTAAAGTTTGTGCCTTGGTCAGTTAATACCACTCTCGGGACTCCAAATACATATACTAACCTCCTGAGAAACGCGTTAGCCATGGTCATCGAGTTCGCCTCGATCAAAGGTGCCCCTATTATAAATTTTGTTAATAAGTCCTGCATAGTTAGTATGAATTTATGTTCTGATTTTGTAACTGACAGAGGCCCCACGATGTCCAATGCTACCTTTGTAAAGGAGTCGCCCGGAGTGCCTTTATGATCATCACAAATTAAACATTGAGAAATAAACTCTTGAATACTCGATTTCATATTCGGCCAGAAATAATTTTGTAGCATGCGTTTGTAAGTCTTTGCTACCCCCTTGTGATCGTTTATGGGTGATTCGTGTATTTCCTTTATTAAAGTATTTCGTATCTCGGGTTCTGGAGTAATAACCAGATTTTTACAAATTATGATTTTTGTTTGAATATCATTAAGTTTTGCTTTTAATTGATCCACAATGTCACTTCATAAAAGGTAATCAAGTTGGTTTATCTTATAGAAATACGGAAGCTGTTTAATTGTAATGACATAACTACATTTACCAATGAGTCTACAGTTTCGTGTAATATCTCTGGATCCACTCGAATGTGTATGTTTTCTTTGACAGGAAGGGCCATATAGTATTTTCGGCCGATTTCGGCGACCTTCACTCGTCCGAGAGTGACATCTTCGAGACCAGGTAATTTATTGGCATTTTTTAGTTTAATTGCCCCGGTACAAAGTGGCTGGTTTTTACATGTTACAAAATACGCCAAATTATCGCTGTGCTGGAGAAAGTCGTCTCGCGAGTTAATAATGTTTCTCGCAATACGAGGTTCTCTGTCATTGTTTGCTTCTAATTCGTAATTAACCGCGGGATTGTCAATTATGTCTGAAGAACTCTCCTCCTCGTCGCTTCCGTTATTCTCATTATCAGATCTCTCGTCTTCGGACTCGGACTCTTACGTCCCTCCAGGAGTTAGGTCATTGCTGGGAATTGATCTTGTTGGAGAGGGAAATTCGGGTTCAGGGGTCACTGGTAAAGGTGGTAGGTCGAGAGTTGGGTTCGTTGGAGCAGGTGTGACTATAGACTCGACGTCCCCAAGAACCATTGGTTCTGTTATTCGTACTTCCCGAAGCTGCGCATTTATCGGAATACTATCGCTCTTCCTAGGCTTTTTCTTCGCACGGATTGTATCTGGAGAGTCCGAACTCTCTGAATCTGAACGTTTCCTAATAACATTTACCGGCAAAGTTCTCTGCAAGGGATTTCGCGATAACGCACCCGCTATGATATTTGTTTTGCCCGGTATGTATAGAATTCCAAAGTCATATACCGCGGTAAGTTTGAAATATCATTTCTTTAGTCGTAAAGTCGAATCTTTGACAGAGTGAAGTCATACTAGTGGCTTATGATCGGTGAAAAATATAAAGTGTCTTCCCAGCATACAATATCGGAATTTCTGTGCACAGTATAACATCGCTAAAAGTTCGCGCTCGATTGTGCTATACCGAGTTTCCGTGTCCGAGAGCAGCCTGCTCACGCAGCTTACTAGTTGGTGTGTATTGTCGTATTTTTGCGAAAGGTAACCACCGATTCCGTCCATACAGGCATCGGTAGTGACAAAATGTTTTACCGAAATTAGAAAATCTCAAAATTATTCCCTCTTTCATTATCTCAAAGCCCAAATATTTAACCGTTTTTATAGAATTGAGTTTTACCCGGATGTAGTCTCATGTTTACCGACATGAGTTTGTCTGCCACGTCAATAAATTCTTTATCTAATTCATCAAGTGTCTTAGTAGCGATAATTATATCATCAATGTTCGCAAATAGACCCCTTCTTTGCCTAACTACTTTATTGATCTGTTCCTGAAAAGTAGCAGGCGCATTTTTCATCCCGAACGGTAAACGAACGTATTGGAAGTGCCCGAAATTCGTAGAAAAGGCAGTATATTTCCTATCTTCCTCTCTCAAAGGAATTTTATGAAACCCGTTTGCCAAGTCAGCGACTAGGAAATGTTCCGCACCCTCTACTTGCTCAATAATGTTCGTAATGTTTGGTATTGGATAATTCACGGTTACCGTTTTTTCGTTAAGTTTACGATAGTCGTTCACCATTCTCCACTGCTTACCCCCGTCAGCCGCGTCTGCCTTGGGAACGACCTAGATCGGAGAGTTGTATTCACTATTGGATGGTTCTATTATGCCGGCTTCCAACAAGATGTTAATTTGTTTACGGACGAATTCTTGCAGCGCTTGCGGGATGGGGTATTGCCGAACGTTGACCGGGATGTTATCTACTAATTCGATTCTATGTTCGAGGAGATTTGTCGCCGGAAGGGGCTCTCCTGGCAAATGAAAGGCCCCCGCGGTTCTTTCTCCTAATAATTCAACGCGTTCTAGAAGCTCAGGTGATAAGTGTTCCTTTATAATTGCGCTCATGACTCTTTGTTTCCGATCTGTGACTTCCATCGTGTTCAATTGCAGGCTATTGTAGCTATCCTCCCTATTCAATTCTACAAAACTACAAAATTCGTTAATCCTAATCTCGTCTAACGGTGCTAGCTCTGCTTCTACCTCCTCCAAATAGCATATATGTTCGTGATCATAGTCTGATATGGCTTCCGTTATAACCGGTTGATCGGGCATATTTAAATCGATTAAATTATTTATCAACGCGTTAAACTCACCAGTGTTTATTTCATCGTTACATGCTTCCTCGATTGGGTAAACGTCAATTTCTACGTTCGAAATTTCTTATGTTACATCGTCAAAATTTTCAACTTTAACTAAAATCGCTCCGTTTTTCGGCTTTACCTCTGATCCCTTAATAATTACCTTTTTATGAAAATTACTTTTGGCCGTTTTAATATATCCCACGTCTAACTCTTTTCCTTTATTTACTTGTGCTGTTATCTGGACTGTTTCGCGTGGTGGTATGCGATATACATATGTGCCAGTAAACAATAATCTTACATCACCAAAAGTAAAGATTTTATTTTCAAAGTCTATTATAGCGGTGTTAATATGACAAAATTGCGCGCCTAAAATCATTGGATATTTGATCAGAAACTCATCAGCTACTACAATTAATTTAGTAGTACGCCCGTATAGTTGGATATAAACAATGCCAACCGAGGATTGTTCTTGTCCAGAGATGCCTTGTAACAAAGGCCTTTTGCTTCCGTCACACAGAAAATCTTTTCTTAGACTTGAAATTTTTATTACGTTCGGTTTAGCACCTGTATCAATCATAGCTTTCAAATTTTCTGCTGAAAATCGTTTGACTCTAATTTAACTACCGGGATAGGCGTTCCCGTTTCTAATCCGATTGTGTAGGTGTGCTCGGTTGCTCGATTTCGTCCAGATTGTTGATTGGGCGCGCGCTTGCCCCCTGCACCCCGAATGCGCCCTGCTTCGAGGTTGGGTTCTCGTTTCCCTGACGTGTTGAGTTTACATAAGCGAGCTTTTTACAATCAGCCTTAACGTGTCCGTAGTTCTTACAATAATAATAATAATAATAATAGCATCTTCATTCTTGGTCACTGCCATAGAAAATACAGAAATTTCTTCACAGAAATTTAAAATACAATAACTCGAATCACAG
>JAWWEQ010050347.1:0-11745 GCA_035583055.1 Torymus tubicola
CCGTTCTTCAAAAATTAAATAAAGAACACCCTGAAGGGGTGTATTTGATTCTTCGAGAGTATTTCGACCGTCAAAAATGGCTGCCTCGTCATTGCCTAGATTTTGAATTTCGAAAACGACAATTGCAATCCCTGATGCTACGAAAAAATTTGGAAAACCCACGAGCTCTCGAAACCCGCAACCCTCGCGTGGTAAAAAGACACCAGCGTCATCCACGAGTTAAGTTAGTCCCATAACGCGCGCTCTTTCTGCAATTTTCGTCGCGAATCGCGTAAGATTTTCCACTCTTTACACGTCTCCACGAAATCCTGTATCTTGAGAGCCAAGTACGCCTTTGCCACTACGAGTGCGCACGGTAAACAGAGATTATCTTCGTTTTGGATTGTTACGATTGAACGTTTGCGGAGACTGTTAACCATCAGCGCTGGTTTACCGCGTATGCCCCCGGAGCCAACAGGCATTTCAACGTAATACACCTGTAAAATAAATGTATCATCAATACCTAAAACTTTATTACTCTGACTTATGGCACTAATTAGATTCCATAAATCAGAGTTTGTGAAATTTACGATCAGCCTAAATGAAAGTCCGCCAGGATCTTGTACAAAACGTTCACTTCGCACGCTCACGCCTATTAAATTAGTACCCGAAACACGAGCCGTTAAATAATCGTGTATATTGGTAATCAATGCTTCCAACCACAACACAAAGTTTTCCCCCGCAGGCGGCTCGACTATTTTAAAACTAATGGTTTGGCCTTGTACACCAAACCGACGCAGATACTGTTAAGTCTCGTCTGTAATGATGAACCGCACACCGGGTGGTCGTATAATGTCATTATCGACATCATTGTCTATATACCTGCTACTGCTACTGCTGCTGCTGGCATACCTGCGCTGGGGAATGGTGTCCGCTCCTCGTTAAATAAAATAATTGTAAACATGTTATATTTTTGACCTTTCTTTTATTTCTGAGCGTTCCTGATTTTGGTTTCAATTAAGGCTCCGCTGGACCGTTTAACCTATCGAATATGCGTGTTATAAGTTCGACAAGATTCGGTTCGGTGTACAACGGCGAAGTCTCGTCTTCCGCTTGGTCGCGAAACCAACGCTGCAGTGCCGCTTGTGGATCAAAAGTTATTTGTATAACTCGACTACACCATCGAGCTCGATAAGCGCCGTATTGATTGCCCGATCCGATAAATCGCGGTTTCGAATAACTATAATTAAATATATGTGAGCGAGGATTCGTAATCAGACGACAAGTATGATGCAGAAAAAGAACTGTAACGTTTATTTACAATATGTACAAGTAGCCAAAGCCTAGAGTTGATTAACAATAATAGATGAACTTATAACTAACCTGAATCAATACAATGTTGATAACATATATTGTGTACCTCTGTACGTTAATCTCAATGTTGTTCGTTCGGAGTCTTATAACGTACTGAGCTCGCGTACATTCGTCTGCGTACGATCGAGTCAAGCTTGTGTACACGCAACGCACACAGGCTTACATCCCCCTTACGAAGACGAAAGGTACACACCCTCTGTATAAGGAACTAGTTTACTGGCATGAAATATGTTTTTAACGTTTTTTTTATGTGTTGTGTGTAACAAATACATTCTATTAGAAATCTTTTCTTTGATTCTAAACGGTCCTATTTTGATTTGATCCATTTTACTTTTATTTAATTTATTCGCATTTTGTACATAGACTAAATCTCCTACCTTATACACTAGTTTATTTACATTTTTATCGTAGTAATCTTTATTTTTGTTGTGAATTTCTTGTGACTTTCTAATTGCTATTTTCCTATTGTTCGTTAAATTTTCTATGTTGTTGTTGTTTAGTTCTTCAGATACTATTGAATGATCGATTCCTGTTAATAAGTAGTTTGGTGTGAATCCTGTGGAGCTGTGGATTGTGTTATTATAGGTTTTTCCGCATTCTTCTGCTGCTTGGAGCCATGGTTTATTTTTTTCATAGATTTTACATTGTATTCTGTTTATTAGAGTTTGATTTGTTCTTTCATTCAATCCATTGGAAAATGCACAGTCTACTGCAGTGAATACCATTGTGATATTTTGTTTGTTTAGATACTGTTTAAATTGCGTTGAGTTTATCCCTGGATATTGATCTGCTAAAACCAGTTTTATACTTCCATTTTTCTCTACTTTTTTTATTAAATTTATGAAGTCCTTCGCTATTTGTGTTTTTGATGTTGTTGTATAAGCCAATCTCGTGAAGTGGTCTACCGCTAAATGTAGATATTTTTTTGTGCTTTTGTTGCTTTTAAGACCTCCAATTGTGTCTATGGACACTATTTCTAGTGGGCTTCTGAATCCGAGTAGATTTCTCGTAGCTTGTCGTTCAGCGTCAACATCACATTGCGAGTTTTGTTTTGAGTTTTTAAGCTTTTTGCTACATTCTTGATGATTGGATTTTCGAACAGTTCTGTGTGTTGCTCTTTTGTTTGCTTGTCAGCTGGGAACGAAAAACTTTCCTCTTGATCGAGCAACTGTATCTTCTTGACTTTTACAATTGTTGTCTTTTTATCTGTGCTCGCCTCCGAGACGAAACTGAATTTTGCTTTCGTTTATTTACAATATGTACAAGTAGCCAAAGGCTAGAGTTGATTAACAATAATAGATGAAGTTATAACTAACCTGAATCAATACAATATCCATAACATATATTGTGTACCTCTATACGTTTATCTCAATATTGTTCGTTCGGAATCTTATTACGTACTGAGCTCGCGTACATTCGTCTGCGTACGATCGAGCCAAGCTTGTGTACACGCAACGCACACAGGCTTACATATATTTAACGTTTAAAAACAAAATCAGAAACGTTTTTAATAAATGAATAAATATTGATACTTACACTCATTGACACGTCGATGTGAATCAAAAGTATGATTGTAATCAGGCGAGACTCTATTCGCCATTTCTTGCAAACCCGCGAACAATCTTTCATGATCGGCGCGTGCTGTATTTGCCGCAACACTTCTGTCCTCGCTTAGTATACCGGGTCGTTGACTCGCCAGGAGCCGTTGTTCTGCACCAGTCACTAGAGGACGATCATAATGCACAAGGGCATCGGCAATCGTGAGATCTCCATACATTAAATCTTCTATAGGCTGCTTAGCCTCGATACGGAACACACGTTCCTCGGGCAACTCGCCCGGGATCACGTTTTGTGATTCGGGGCGCTCGATTTCTTCTTCGTGAATGTCCACGACCACCACCTGTTCGTTGTCGTCAGCAGCAACCTCGTTCTCGCTAACAGAGTCTTCATTCTCTACAGCACCGTTGTCCTCATTAAAATTGAGTCTCCTTCGGACCCTTGAATTTAACTCACCCGCTGTGCGCGCTGAGTATTCGGGTGATGCTGCATCTCTATTTTCAACGAAATACGTATCGTCGCTGTCCACATCCGATTCGTCGTAGAAAAGACTCGCCAAAGCTGTAAATAAAATATTTTAAAAAATAATAAGAAAATAAAATTATTTTTAAAAATAAAAGCAAATAAAAATTATTTTTAACTTACCTACGCGTTCCTCGCGGGCAATCGCTATGTCTCGGAAAACATATAAATTGCTTAGGCCCCGTTCAAAAACATCATCTTCGATGATCCTTTGAATTGTGCTCGAGTTATTGAACGCTCTATAAAGGCGAGCTATTGCGCGATATCCCGTGCTGCATTTCTACCGTGTCTCGCTCTGGCTGCGAGACGTAGCATACGTAGTTATCCATCTCGAAACTTTTAAAACGACTGAACGTAACGTCTAGTTCTTTGAGGTTTTTATACGAACGTATCATCTTATTGGAGCCGTAAATACCACCACCACCACCACCACCACTCGTTGTTTAAGAAACAGATTTTTCTTCGAACGCATACCCTTCGAAACATCATCGCTCCTCAAAATACAGCTCTTATGAAAAGAATGAGAATAATATAAGTACAAGCTAGATGTGAAAAAGGAACAACGTTTCGTCAAACGACCGTATGCACACTCAGACAACACTTCATAAGAAAATTGCATGGGAAAATGTCGTTTTACTAATGCGTGAAAGGAGGGAAGCATACTTAAGATAAAAAATATACAGTCTGCTTTGTGTGAACTCTGTACGACAAAAGATAAGATGTATGGGCATCGAAAATACAAAAAATACAAATAAAAAGTCATTAAGACTAAAGGTCGACTTCCCAAAACCTTTGAGACGTGGCTGTTTGAGCCCTTTTTTTGTAATGGGCATGTCACCAGGACGTGTACGCAGATTAGTATAGCTACTCTTCCAATCACATGCGAACGACATGTAATTTTTATGGAGACAAGCGTTCCGCTGTCTTTTGCCTTGATGGTTCGATTGGCTGCATAGAGTTTAATATGACACTTAGAGAGTGGTAAGGAGAGGGGGTTTAACAAGCAGAACGCTCCTACTATATTCGAAAAATTTTCAGTATCCATGCAGCCATGTCACAGAGAGGTTGTGTCACAAAGCAGCTTCACGTCGCTAGAGAAAAGCTGCGTTTGAAGATTGCACTATTAGCAATAATCCGAGACAATGTAGCTACATTAAGACACGAGCTCAAGGTGCTGGAGAGAGCAGCATCAACAACAGTTACGAGTACAGTTCCATATAGTAACAAACCACCAGAGACCGACATCCCCTCCATAGAGGTAGCGATAGCACTAGAAAATAGTGTCTCGTGCGCTATTTGTAAAAAAGGCTATCGTCGTTTACGCAGCAACAGACATGTGGGATTCTGGCATAAGTGTTGGCGTTGCAACGCCGTCCGATGCAATAAATGTAGTGAAACAGCTTGCGAATGCCTAGCTGATATGGACTCACCGTGCTCTCCATAGAAGAAGTGTCATTTGTGCATGTGTGTGTGTGTGCGTATAATAAAAATTGTAAGGCATGGCCATGTGTGCAAAAAAATGTTTCACATTTAATACATAGTAAGAATTGTAAGGTATGTAAATTAATCATTTTTATAAATGTTTTTATTTATTTAAAAGCCAATTCTTCTCCATCTACCTAGGGGTATCAATATTATATAATACGGGGCATGAGTGCCTAACCATAGTGGGTGGACGGCCCTATTGCTCCGTACGCTGTTGGATATAGCGAGGCTGACGTGTATAGCGCATACTCTCTCTAAGCCTCTTGTATGCGGGTGGCCTGTATAGCGTAGTATCCCCACACCTGTACCCTATGACGTGTTGGGCGTAGCGACTCTCTCTCTCTCTCTCTAAGTCGTTTGTACATGACGTGTATAGTGGGGCATCCCCACTTCTGCGCTCCATGCCTGGTTAGGTGCACTCACGTCGACTTAAATTCAACGAGAGAGAGAGAGCGAGAGAGAGCGGGGACAAGTATAGTGTGCTCACACTCCGCGCAAAGAAAGCGAGGAAAACTATACACAGTAGAAACCCCCACTCTCACTACCCATGATAGCTTGGGCGTACTTGCCTATACATTCAACGACCGAGAGCGCTTGTCCAATGTAGCGTAGTTCCCCCACTCCTGCGATAGCACCCAAACTCCTACACAGACGTCGACAAGTAGAGCGAGTGACTCACACTCTGGCGCCATCACTAGGCTATACTTGACTGTACACTATAGCGTGTTTACACTTACAGTAGCTAATTACTTGTTTGTTTACACAAACAGTAGCTAATTACACATTGTTTATATAAACAAACAAGCAATTAGCTACTGTTTTGCTACTGTTCTGCTACGGTTTACATAAACATGCTTATCTCAAGTGGATCTCGAGTGGATCTCAAGTGCCTTAGGGAGGAACGTTCTAGGGGTGACTCACCCGGGCGCATCCTGTAATATGATCCCTATCTGTCTCGCTATACCGGTACCTATTCTACTTACCACTCTGGAAAAAATTTTATTATATAGGTTTTTTGATTTTCTTTCAAACTACGCTTGTAATATATTTGATTAAAATACGAGAAAAAAAATAATTTAAGCTTAAAATCGCCATAAAACCGTCAGTTTTCCTATTTTTTATATAAAATGATTTTTCTTAGTTTATTATTAATTAAAACAGTGCTCTAAATTATTTCAGATTTTTTAAAATAGTGGAACATAATTGAAAAAATTAAAACCCCGATTTTTCATCGATTTTGAGGCTTTAAATTCGATTGTGACTTGAGATTTCTTGGGGATGAAGATGGTCCTAGGTGTCACCAGATGTTTAGGCAGCCATTTGGACTAGAGCATGAGATTGAAGATCCGAGTGATGATGTCAAGGGGGATGCCTCGAAATTGGCGAGCTGTCAGACCATCAGGCCCTGGTGAGACGGCCAAAGATGGTCGTGCTACCTGGATATCCTCTGGGTTGATTGGCCTCGCAATGAATTAGATGCATATGCAGTCACAATTTTCGATGAGATCTTTCAAAAATTTTTTTGAGATAATAAATTTGATAACACTCGTTCATACATACGTACAGTAGTAACTCATTAACAACAAGCACAGGTAGTCGCTTGGCGCGGTCTGTTTGATCTTGTTACTTTTGAACCCTTCATAACTCAAATTTAAAAATATATTATTTTGTAACTTAAGGCGGTCTTATACCTATAAATTTGGAAAAAAATCAATATTTTTTTATTTGATTTTTCGATTCTATATATTATTTTAACTTGTAAAAAAATTTTGAGGGACATATTTGAAAAATTACCGAAGACATAAACAAAAATGTCAATAAACTTCTATAAGGACGTGACACCAGTTTCTACAAATTTGGGTCTTATCTCGCAAACGTAAGCCACATCAAGAACCAATTTCTGACAATCAATTTTACTGTTAAAAAAAGGAACTTAATATTTTAAAATTTTAATTTAAAATTTATAAAAATAGTTTTTTAATGAATTTTTTTATCAAAGAATACTACGAAAAAAGCGTTTTCATTAAATATCAAACTGAGAAAATACGTTAACAGATTTAATGTTTATATATTTTATACATATTTACGGAATACATATATACGTAATCTAAACACATACAAAAATTTTAAATAAGATTCGTGTATCCAAATCGTGCAAACAGTTGGTAAAAAGTGTGAAAGGCGCCGCTGCAAGGCGCCACGACCATGCTCTGTGATCGCTGCCCGGCAGGCCGCTGCGTCAACTGTCATTATCGGCTGCTCTGTGCGCCCACGTGTTTTCATTTTGGATGTGTCATGCGTTTCGGGTTGGTTTAATTGACATACACATTAAGTGAAGTAGAACCTTGTGTTCGCCCAAAACTTCGACCAACTGGATATATATTAGATAAGTATAATTTAATCAAATAAATATTAAATTTCTATAAAGCATAGATACTTTGTGGAAATTTCTTCTTCAGATTTCCAATAATTAATGTTAGATTCAGATACCTCCTGGAAGAGGCTATATCAAGAAGTTATTCAGAAAGACTAATTATCATGAAATATGATGAAATCATCTGAAAGATTAAGAGCTGTACAAGCTGTATGTACCTCTACTTGCAATAACTCTTATGTAGTAATTAGCATATTTATTACTTTTATCTTTACTCACTAAATATTTATTACTTTCTTTTCACAATCAAGCATTTTTTATAATCAGATTTAAATTTCTCTTGTAGTAATTAAAATTTTCTTTGGGTATCCAATATATTAAAGATTTTTTATTCTTCTTTATATCATTTATTTTTATAACATTGAAATAGGTTTTGAATTACTATTTTTTTTTATGCGTATGTTTCTTGCGACTTTTTTGAACAATTTAATCGTAGCAGCTTACTTTATTATAATCTGATTTAAAATAATTATTTTTTACATGAATTTTTATCTGCTTATCCAGTCTTTTCCAAGTTACATTGATGTATTGTTACATTCATACACACATACAATAAATAATAACAATTGTTATTATAAAAGAATAGCGTATGTTTATTTAATATTAAAAAAACGCACACACGGAAAAAACGTGTTATCAACAACAATATCTCGAATCAACTAATTAACTCGAATCGAGAACAACAAGCTAGTCGCTTACCAACGCTTTTGTTCTTATGTTCGATGACGGTAGACGAATACATAACATTATTCCCTCTTATTTCAGATTGTCGCCCCGACAATCTTAAAATCAGAGAAAGAGAAGGTATCTTCTTCAAGCGGGCTGATTCTTGGTTCACCCTACCAAAAGGGCCCGTCTCTTGAAGAATAATTCTCCTCTTCCAAAACCGAATCAAAATAGCATCATCTGGTCACAAAACGTCCCATATATTACCCTGAATTTTTTCAGATTTTTTTCACTTATAGTTTTTTTAGTGGCAGAGGGTTAAAGTTGGTGATTTTAGCATTTTCTGCATGTTTGACCAATTTTGATTAATTTATAACTCCGCAGGGAAGCATTTTTCACGATAAACACAAGAGACCTTTTTTTTGTAAAATTTTCTTAGTTTTTCACTAAAAATATTTTCAAAGCTGTATGTGTACACTGACATTCATATACCTGAATGAAAAATTAAATGAAAAATTAAAATTCACACAGAAAAAAACCGATAAAAGGTATGGCCACCGAAAAATTCATGGAGATACCTTTTTATTGTACAAAGTATCTGTATAAATCCCAGAACAGGCCGAGATCATTTTATAATCTAAAAAAATTCATTTATATTTTGCTTTTCAAAAAAATCTCTTATACAGGTCTGAAAAAAATATAGTTAAATTCTACAAAAAATTACAAGAAAAAAACTCTATTTTCTCTATTCTAAAGCTTCTTTCCGCAATTTTTTTAATGAATTTTTCGCGTGATGGCGAGGTTTAGTCAGGAAAGTAGGTGGTCTAGTCCACTGTGGCGCGGTTCCTCGCCGCTGTCTTTTTCATCTTGTTACTTTTAAACCCTTTATTTCTCCAACTTGAAAATATAGGATTTTGAAGCTTAAGAGTTGTATTTTCGAATGATGTAGTTCATTTGAAAAAAAAAACCTGATATACTTTGAGAAAAATGGCTTTCAATATTCAACTCGAGTTTTCGGCCAGAAAGAAAGGTTTGGAGGTAAAAACAATAACACGATTGGAAAGAGCAAGAAAAAAGCTATAGACATAGGTCTTTTGTTTTTTTCTGAAAAACTCAGCATACAATTATGAGCCCATTAAGGGGACAAGCCATGGTTGAAGGACAAAAAAAATTGGATTTATTTTTATTTGCTTCTTTTATAGCAAATTTTCTGTATAATACAGTGCAAAAAACCTCATCTCGAAATTCGATTTCGTTTAAAAGATACAGCTCAAACTGTGAATCTAATTTCTTGTATATTTAGCGATTTTATGAAATACATCTGCTAATCGTAGGCAATGTCAAAATCTGAAATTCAAGAAAATTTTTCGGCTACAAAATTAAACAGAAAAAGGCATTTAACAATTAAATATTTATATATTTTATATGTACATATATGATTTATAAATGCACGGAAATTTTAAATGCATCTTAAATGCATGAAAAAAAGTCAAATCGAGCGCCATTCGCCGCGTAAGCGTATACTTAATACGTCGTTGTAACACAGCACGGATGGTGGGCGCTGCGAGACGTCAACAAACGCCGAGCGCCACCAACACTGCTTCAGCTAACGTCTGTTCAGTGTGCACTTTTTTTTTCTCTGTCGAGCATTACAAGAGTAATAGTATTGTTTTGTGTTTAGGTATAGACATTTACTCAAATAAAGTTGTATCTCATCTTCATGCAGAGATTCAATCAGCTGAATATTAGATAAGTATAAATAATTGAATTAAAATTGTTGTGGAATGCATAGATACTTTGTGGGAATTTCTTTTTTAGGTTGAGAGCAGCACTAAACAATTACATGACATCCAGACAGTTATCAAAAGGCTCATCAGGGAATATGGAAATTATGCAACTGATTAATATAGTTATAGCTCCTCACTGCGATATGTCCTATGTAGTAAGTCTGTTTATATTACTTTCTTTAGAATTAAGCATTGTAACAGTTTTTTCCGCTCCAGATATTTGATATGCTGGACACCGAAAAAACTATCAACAAATGTTGAGTTCGCTAGACCAACTCAACTTGATTAGCGTGGAGTAGAGAGCTCGCGATATAGTTACTCGCGAGGCCGGCCGCTCAGCTATGTTCGTCGCTGCATACGACGAACCCGCGGAGGCGGAGGTATCCGGAAGAAGGTTCGGTGAAGCTATTGAAATGACGAATAAACTCAGCGTACGTAAAACAATAACAAAGTCTATTCAGGTTAAAATACACAACGTACGCGTCGCGTTGCACGGAGACAAGACGCCAAGATTCGCCGCTCGGCGCGGGCGGATCAATATAATTATTTTTCGTTAGGCCGGTGGAATACTGGGTGGTTAGCAGGATAACTGGGACTGGTAACGCTGCAGCAGCCCAGTTAATATCGTACGAAACGGTCTACTCACGGAGTCGTTTGCAGGTCACGTGACCGTTGACTGAGTGTAGGCTGTTGATGGGAAGCGTCCTTCCCAGTCGCGACAACAGCAGGCCTGCACCCGTGCCGGAATACTCAATGACGAGGCTGGACCCGGGGATAGCGTCGGTCACTGGAGTAGACGAACTCGGATACAATGATGATCGCGTGCGCGCGGTTAGACGGCCCGAGAGAATCTGATTCGAAATTGAATCGAGTGCGACTTTGCAACGGCGATAGTCGCACTCTCCCCGCGCAGATCCAGAGTACGTTACTCGAGCGATGTAAACAAACGCTCGAGATGCACGAATTCGCGGGAACGAGAGCCAAACGGGTTCGACAGAATATGGAGAACTGAGACGCTTATTTTCTCCGTATTTTATCCTCGAACCTCAATATAGCATTTATTTCAAAATAGCCACCATTTAATACCAGGTTATAACTACACTATTCATTAATAAAGATGTTTTTAGCCTACCATGAAAAAAGATAAAGAGCATGATTTATGTATTATTCTAAATAATTTAAAGGTATTCGCCGAGCGAACTCAACTTGATTTCGTGGAGTAGGGAGCTCACGATATAGCTATTCGCGAGGCAGGCCGCTCAGCTATGTTCGTCACTACAGACGACGAATCCGCGGAGGCGGCGGTATCCGGGAGAAGGTTAGAAAAGGTATCGAAATAAAAGAATAGACTCAGCGTGTGCAACAATAACAAAGTCTATTCCTGTACAAATATGCAGAGATATGTAATGCAGAGATTCTCTCTCGATTTGGCTATTTGTTACGCAAATTACAATGTTAGATTCCTAACTACCACACACAATTGTCCCAGGCTGCTCGAGAATGACGTATCTCGATGCAGCTAGCGAGTTCGAGAGCGTAACTATTTCCAAAAAAAAAAAAAAAAACGATTGCAAAAAAATTACGCTACAAAAACAAGGAAATAAAGTGTTTTCACTTTAAACCGACTGCACGTACGGGTGCGGTGAATCTAATCCAAAAAAAATCGCGTGAAAATCGCTTTAAAATTCGCGTCAAAAAAAAGAAATTTAAATTAACTACATATGATGACGAAAACAACAACAATCGTCGTTTAAATGCTCTCGCACTTGCTTTACAAAAATTTAGAAGGCTCAGGTCGAGTATACATAATACTGCCCGAGCATAAACATAAACACTCACAAAAACAAGCAATCGGCTGTTTTGCGTTTACGTTTGAATGCGCGTCGCGAGCCTTCTTGTCTGTTTGTTTACGCCCGGCACCTCGACTTGGCGAGTTTAAAT
>JAWWEQ010050348.1:0-11743 GCA_035583055.1 Torymus tubicola
TTACAAATCCGACCTCTGATAATCTTTATCTTCCGAAAAACGCATTTAATTACGTATACTTACACACGTGCGGATGAAAAAAATCAGCCCTCGCCATGATAAACCTGCCTTAATCGACGGAGCACACGTCGATATATAGGCCGCAATATCGCATAGTAACGATTAATGCACATGTACGTGCTGCGCTTGTATATATATATATATATACACACGACATGGCCCAGTTTGCCAACCCTCCTCCGAAAAATCGGCTGTCCGACGCAGCAGCGATTCGCTAAAGCAAATATTTCACATGCCGCATTGCTTTAGTAATGTATATATAAATATATATACACACGTACAGGAATGTTGCTTGTTGTTATTTGTCGCGTGTTGGAATTTAAGAAGCAATCTTTTATTTTTTTGAATTCTTACTTTAAGCGTCTGTATTTTTCGGCGTTATTGAAATTCATAAGGCAGTTTAATAAAGCGCGCCGCGTAGTTGGCAATTTATATTTTACTAACCTTCCTTCTACGTTTTATCTCTCAATTTGTTATAAAGCGCGCGAAAGAGAGCACGCGACGTTGTTATATTACGACGCGCGAAGTATTTCAAAAGAGCTACTCTGGTACAGCTTCTTTATTACGGTGTATAATATGTATGTATATATATACAGAGATATATATAGAGAGAGAGAGAGAGAGCGAGGCGAAGGGTCGAGTCAGCGGGATGGAAATTCATTCTTTCTTGAGCTGAAACGCTGAAATTCAAAAAGGCATAAATCGTTGTTGTCGCTGTTATACTGATGCATCTTGTCTGCGTGCGTGTCTGCTTTATACGTGTTGTTGAGGGAGAATGGTTTGGATTCGAACTCTGATTTTTAGAAGATAAATAGTCGATATTTGAACGATTCTTTCTCTTTTTTTATTGGTGGTGAATTAAGTTTTATGGTAATTGTATAGCATAGTGTTAAGTTTGAAGAAAAGATTTTGAAGGTAGTTAATTATTACTAAAATTGTGAAAATATATAACGCGAATGTTTATATACAAAGTTTTGTAAGGTATATTATTTCTATGATATACTTTACAAGATGTCATTTTGAAATCTTTTTCTAGATGATGACATTCATGTTGAAATAACCTTAGTAAAATGTCACATAAAAAGACTTTAAGAGAAGTACCCACGTATATATATATATAATGTCATTCGACGTTATATCATACAATTCTGCATCTTTAAGATATAATCCAGAGTTCTCAAACCAAAAACTGACGTTTTCATGGTCCCCTGCCTCACTTTAATATCTTCCGATGGTTTTATATCCACTTTAATTGCTACATATAATATATTTGTCTGGCTTAATTTCGAAAATTACTATAAGATTGCAAAGTCAGAGCATTAAAAAGAACCAAAAATAAATAATGTTGGAGTAATTGTTCCGAGTGCTTCATGTTGTGAATTTAAAACTTAATACATATACATTTGTCTACATTAATCTTGAGTTTTAATTAACTCTTTATTTACCGTTCACGTTTTTTTTTTTCGTAAACTAATTTTTTTGTATGTGCTTTGCGATCACTTTACATATGTATAAGAGTACATAGATAGATTAATTACATTTGCTTCCTTGTTTAAATGTATTGATAAACCGAGATTCACTGTTAGAATTCTTAATAGAATATAATACGATTCTCTAATGATGAAAATTAAAATTAAACTCACATTTTAGTTTGGCCTGAAAATAGCATTAAAATTAAATTAAATTAAAAACTAAAATTTTTGCATTTAAATATAGAGCCATAATGAAATTAAAAGCTGGCAAATTGCGACGAAAATTCCTTCAGTGTTCCACAAACGCTCATCATTTCCATTTATATATTTAGAAACGAAAATTTTAACTAGAAAAAAATAACCTTTTCTCGTTTCAGATCACTTTCGAGCTATCCCTGTTCCACATAACAACAACGTCGAGCGTTAAATGAACGCGGGGGACTCGCGTCTGGACGGCGATGGCGACGACGTCGACTGTGCCCTGGTACAGTAATCATGAGCGCGGCTCGACGCCGGGTGCTATGTCATTGAGCAGCGGCTCGACGACAACGACGACTTGTCCGCCCAGCAGTTTTCCAGATAAGTTTCAAGACTTCTTCGCGGCGTTGAACGAAGACGTCGACGATCTGCCGAGTATGCTTGAAGATAAACTGATACCTAGGTGAGCTGATTGTTTATTTTATTGTAGAAGTTGGCTATATTGGTAGGGTGGATTAGGTTTAAGAAAAATGAGTTGGAGCTCGGTTGAATAATGCTAATTTTGTGAGGTACACAGATTGCATTTCTTCGGACGAAAGAAATAAATTTCATTTGGGCAGTTTCTGATTAATGAAAGAGTTAATTATTCCCGGGGAATTATTAAAAGAGGTGAACAATTTTAGACGATTGAATTAATAAAAAACGAGGTTAGGCAAAATTTATAGTTAAAATTCATAAAAGAAATTTGAATATACAAGCTTAGAGGTTTACGAAAATCTCACATAAGTCAAGTACACCAGGTCCAGCAGTTTTCTTATAAATGACGCAGGATTATGCAGAAAAAAAATTGTTCCAGCTTATAAATAGTGCGAGACACTTTTTACGGCTTTCTAAAATAACTTTTCACTTTTCTATATTTATGGACTTAACTTCTACATTGTTAAGTGAGAAATAAATGGCTAGCATTTCAGTGGTTCGCAGTGTATTTTTACCAGAATTTCTGTTGATGTATACTGGAAAAATATATATCATAAATATTACGCGATATTAAAAAATTATGACTTCGAAATGCGTTATTAAAAACATTCTTTTTACGGTAAAGCATAAAATACGATGAAATAATAACGTTTCGACCAATCAATATTCACATAATTTCCTGTTCAGAAGATTTTCAAATACACTCATTACTCACTCGGTGCTGATTTTATGAATGCCAACGATATACGCGCGTTGCGTTATATTAAAAAGCATCATTTTTCGAATAATACATAAACAAAAATATATTTTTCTTTGTTCACCTGCGAAGAATTTCACGTACATATATAGATACAGAATAAAGTAGTCTGTCAAATAAATCTAAATGCAAATGTGACTTCTTGAAAAGCATCAGGAGTTTTTGATTCCAAGAAGAAATATTTCACCGTGATGTTTTTCAAAGGACACTCGCGCGGTCTCCTGGAATAACATCACGGATTTCCAAACTGTCGTGACGAAAAGGAAAAAGAAGACATTGTATCAACTATGTGTCATCTTTTAAAACTCACCTACGCGTCTATATACTTATACACTGAGAGAAGGATTTATTTATAGTTAATATATTTAGTAACAGTTAATACGAAACAGTTGATTTTGGGGCAATAAGACTGAAATATTTGACTGAAATTCCAAAATATTACTATTAATTATGGCATATTAATAGTTAATATGCTTAGTTACAATTTTACAAAGAGTAAATAAATTATTCTGTGTATTTTTAATATATCTTCTTATTAACGATAAACAAATTCTTCTCTCGGTGTACAGTTGACGGAACCAATCATATATATCTGTGGCTCCGAGACATAACGATATAAGTCCATTTTTTTGAAAATCGCTAAAACTTTGGATTTTGTATCTTAATGGGTCTTTTTCATTTGCCACTATCAATAGTAGCTAAAATATTCCCCTAAAGCAACGATATACCAAGAACGTAACGACATAAGTCCATTTTTCAGATTTTGTGCGCGGCATAACGACATAAGTCCATATCATTTTATGGTTTATTGTAGTTGTGATGTATTTTATCCATTCTAATTGAATATAAACATGATTTCATATAAAGTATGCACAATAACAAGATTATATTTCAAGAATTTTGAAAATTCTAGTATATATCACTTCTTTTCCAAATTGGCTACGCTGTTTGAGATATGCAGTATGCCAAATAGTCGTAAACTTAATAGAAATGTTACGAAAATAGGAATATTTTTTTTTAAGTAATAAAAATTCGTTAATCAATTGTTAATTTTATCATTTATTGGTTAAAATTAAAGAATATACTCGAAATCGAACGAGAATAGCACTATTAGATAAGTCCAGAGTTCCCGGCATAACGACATAAGTTTATACTTTTTCCAGTTCTTACTGGTTTCTATAATGCAACAGAAAATGTATAATCTATTCATACCACTTCGTAAATATGTGTTTTGAATGTGTCAATTGACTAGTACAATATCGCGCCCTATTTTCTTTCCGATCTTACATATATAAGTTTGAACATTAAAACCCGTTTTTCTCGGAAACTTGAAAAGTGGACTTATGCCGTTATGCCTTGGAGCCACAGATATATATACCTTTAACGATTTTTAATTAATGTTTAATTCAGAGATGCTCTCGATTGGTTTTCGTATTATTCATTCAATTATTCATAACACACAGACGAGGATTTCACCACTACGATGTAGTTGAGGAAATATTAGCGGAATGTGTTTCGACTTTGTATTATAGTTGTATATATAATGGCTTGGAACAGGTTCACCGCCTATTGTTATTACGGATGTACGGTAGTATGCTGCTATATATATGTAGATCGAAGTTTCCGCGAATTTATAAGCGACGAGCGAGCGACTATGTTGACCGATGAAAATTGAAATTCACTCGCTCGGTGAATTTACCAGGACTTATAACCGAAATTCAATAGGCCGTGAGTATAAGACGGGCTTCGAAGCTGTGACAGGTTGAGACGTGATTTTCGTTTATTTATGTATGCGATATGTACTTATAAAGTATCCCGAGTTTGGTAGATGACAATAAGAGAGTGAAATGTCGCTTCGATTCTGATTTTAATGCTTTTTGATGCTTCTGAATTCTTTAAATTTTAATAAAGTATATAGAAATTTTGTAATAGAATGTAGCTGTTATAAGAGTTATTTTCAATACAGAGTACAAACTTTGAGAAATGATTTTAGATACCGAAATATGAAGAATGTCACAATATTAGATTCTAACGTTTCAATAAACTGCAGTTATCGACACTTGCGGTATCGAAATAATCCTTTCATACAATTGTAAAATACAGTTACAGAGTGCGAGTTTTCTATTACCTTTTTTCTTAGAATTAAAAAATATTAACTCCTTCTAAAGTTACGATGGTTCAAAATTAAGCAACTAAAAGCCACTAATAAATCGATGAAATCTAGAGTTTCAATTTCGTGTGTATCTGGTGCATATTTTGTTGCTTAACTTTGAACTATCGTAACTTTAGAAAGAGTTGATGTTTTTAATTCCAAAAAAAAAGTATTGGAAAGCTCGGATTTTGTAGTTTTATTTTACTTTGTTACCATTGTATACGTGAAACTGGTCTAGACTAAATAATTAACGTAAAAACCATAGTATACTTTTTTCAGTATTTCCTTAAAATAGAACTGAAAGCGTCGATAACTGCAGTTTATTGAAGCGTTAGGATCTAATATTGTGACTCCCTTCATATTTCCGTATCTAAAATCATATCTCAAAATTTGAGAAAATTCCGTGATCCGGAACTGAGATACTCTCCTTGTAAGTTTACAAGCAGAAACGATCCAATTTTTATCTGGATTAATTAAACCATTTTGCTCACTAACCACTGATATCTATTTTTATCCAACCTAACCACCACTAACCGAATTTCCCTCTACCCATTTATTTTCCATTTTTACTTCACGCATATATATGCTCGTATATACTCATCCGACATGAACCTACGCGTACACACAGCTCGTTCCAACGCGAGCATGTGCGAGTGGCGAACCGTGTTCAGGGTGTTGAATTCAGATTGTAACGGTTATCAAAATGCCCAAGGCACACGCGCGTGTATGTACCGCAAAGTAAATTTCGGGTTATGACAGACAGCAAAGTGGCCTTCACTGTCTCTTTGGTGGTGCGATTCGGATTAAAGTATTTTGTGGCGAACAGATGTTACAAGGGTTCATGTTGGTTTTGGTACTTGCTGGGAAGTAATAATCTTTTCGTAGTTTAATTATCTTTTTCTTTTTAAATGCAGTAGTTCAAGGTTAAGTTCTAGGAAAGTATTGTTCGGTTATATGATTTGCGATTCAGTGAATAATGCACACAGGGTTACAATGAAATTTGCGAAATGCTCGCTTGTTAATGATACTTATTTCAAAGAATACGAGATTTTCGACGAAGCTAAAAGTATACTTGCGATGTATTAAAAATTAGATTATTTTCTTCTTATTTTCTTTGTTTATATAACCACTTTCCACTGATGAACTGTCATATTATCTCAAAATAATCGAAATTTATTCTTTTCTAATAACTTACTTTAAAAATGCTTATATATACTTTCATCTCTTGATAACATCTTAAAAAGAGCAGATAATACGCGTTTCCGTGACAAACAGATCAATCGTTCTATATTCCAACCGTTATATCTCAGCACATACACACACATACACACGTACATTTCTTTTTCCGGCAACAATATCATATTAATAAACCGAAGGCCAACCTCTTCGTACCTAAAAATACACCAAGTTCCTTATACACCTTACGAGCGGTAAACCATATCGTCTCGAGTTCACGCTACTCTTTAACGAAATTGAGAACGTTGAAGCTTTGGCCTTGTCAGCTCGTTTCTCCGAAATCTCCTCCGAGACAATTGTTTTCTTACTGTACTACTTGCTCTCTTCCTCTCTCTCTCTCTCTCTTATATACATGTATATACATACAAGATCCAAAGAACAAATTACCAGCAAAGACGAAGAGTTTTCCGTGTATATATATATAATTATATTCTCTTACACCCAAACGTCGGGAAAAAGACAGAACGCGCGTTTGCGAGGCTATACGTCGGAATCTAATTAGCCACGTCAACTGCTGCTGCTATACTACCTCATCGATCTATAATTAACTGCGCCACGCGCGTAGAGCTCCGAAGGTAAATAAAGTAGTGTAAAACCGCGCGCAGCTGCCAAATTCACTGTACGTAAGTGTATAAGTAGGTACGCGACTATATATGTATATATAAGCTTTTAGGTGCGCGGGAAAATTAATCTACCGCGGTAGTATACGTATTAAACGCGCGGGAGTAAGTAAGTATATAAGGTATACTTTATCGTGTCGCTTGCTGCGTGAAACTGTGTGTGTGTACTTGATAAGAAAGTCGGCGCTGATTAGCAGAGGGATATAGGGCTGTGTGCAAAAGTCGCTCGAGAGCTCAATACTTTACCTTAAATCCTCTAGGGGGGTAAGAAAAAAAAGGAGTAAGATTGGTAATTAATCTCCCAGTTAATCTGCAAGCAGTCTTTTTCTTGTATTCTATCGAAATTTCATCGATAGCGGCCGGTTAAAATTAAGCGTAACAGCTGAGGCTATTGTGACGGCGAGTATATATAACAATAACAAAGGAAATAGATATATAGTGAGATAGAGAGACAACGCGCGTGAAAATCTCAAGATAGACCATCGCGTTGTTGGCCGTAGCCGTCGATGAACGTGTAAGTGTCGAAGTCTCGTTACTCTTGCTTCGACTTCCCAATTGGCGAGTCATCAATTCTTTACGTACGTCGTTGCTATTATATCTTGAACAATAATATACGCACGCGCGCGCGGCACTTTGACGTGGCGTGTCAGTGATGTGTGAACGAGTGAACGAAGAAGTGTGCATAATACACCTGATACTTTGTTTTCTTTTTTACTTTGTAACTGTTGTATTTTGATCTTCGTCAATGTGAGTTTTGTATATGCAGTGGTGTGTAATAATAACTGTTACATAGTGTTTTCACGTGTCTGCGCGTACACTGAAAGAAGAATTCGTTTACAGTTAATAAGAAGATATATTAAAAATGTACAGAAAAATTTATTTACATTCGCTCTTTGTGAACTCTTATTAACTAAGCATATTAACTATTAATATGCGCATCATTAATAGTAATATTTTGGAAGTTCAGTCAAATGTGAATGTTTTCAGATTATAATTTCCCTGTTTCTTCAAAATCAACTATTTTAGTATTAACTGTTATACTAAACATATTAACTATAAATAAATCCTTCTCTCAGTGTACTATTATAAGCGTGTAAATTGGGTCAGTAGTTGACGTTAAATTCGGTTGTATATAGGAAATTTAACCAAAAAAAAATTAACGTTTTCTTTTTTTAAAAAAAGCAACAAGCAAACTAACCTCAGTCATAACTTTTTACTCTCTAGGAGAGCCATCCGCGTGGCTTTTTGGTATAACGAATGTAGTGACATTTGTTTACGTAGCTTAAACCGCACCGAAAAAAAAATCAATGACCGCAGTACTACGAGCGAGAGAAAGAGAAAGAATGTGACAATGGTATTACCTCCTTAAGCCTCGTGTGAATAATAACGCGCTGATGTTTTTCTCGAAGCAAAAGAAAAACAGGTAAAAGAGTAATAGGCTTTGCTTCTCACACGTGAGGGTAGCCCTGCAAGAATAAGCGATATAAGTATCCACGATAAGCTTGTTTTTTCCTTACATATGCATATTTTCCATATATATGCATATTATTATTTTTCAGTGTCGTTTATAAAAAAAAAAAAAAGTAATTTCACAACCCTATCTCAATTACCTCGATTACCCTTATATATATATACATTTTCTAATAACAGTGTACGAAACAACCCAATCAATTACCCAACCTCTATGTAATCAACTTTTCCAACCACATTATAACCGGCTATTATACTTAAAATACAAAAAAGAAAAGAACTTACCTACCGCACTCACTTACATATACCATCCACGCGAGCATCTAAGAGCCTTTCAAACTCGCATTACTCTCTCGAGTAACCATACCATACCAGCGCAGTGCACTTCGCAGCAGGAATATTCCGAATATCGACTCTCTATTAGTCTCGCGTGTCTGCGCGCGCGTTACGCAATTACGTTTTAACGGTGCGGACGAAGGCCTGAATCACTGCTGGTGGTGGTGGTGGTAGTGTAGCAATCGAAATTAATGGCTTCTTACATGCGGTAGCCATCGTTATAACGCCGTACTATATACGAAATCATGACGAAGTGCGAAAGTTTTGCTTGAGACGTCGTTTACCTACATTTCGTGTATGTATATATATGAGTAGGATTCTATTTTATATATATATATATATATATATATACGGTTTGTTGTACTTGGCGCTGGTGAATATATAAGGATGACCTTAAGGTGTATGTGTAGTAGAAGAAGTCAGTCGGTGCATACATTGTTATGTAAGGGAGGGCAGAAGAATGCTATTATATGACGAGGGCTGCGATGTATGGCATTGGATTTATAATGAGATGATGATGATCGCACGGAGTGAGTGCGAGTAAACAGGAAAGTGCGAACGACGATCGCGTTTCGTAATAACAGCTGGTGTTTAGCAAAAAACTAAACGTTATTTATTACATTTCTACTTTGGCTCTTTTTTAGTAGTATTTTATAAATAAATAGTAGAAACTTCAAGGTACAGTGCTATAATAATAAAAAGAGCAGGACGAACACTAATATAAGAAACGCAACCTGTTAGACATTCTCGACAATAAAAAAAAAAAAGACGAAACTACCTACCGTAAAAGACTAACTTATTACCAGCTTAGCATTCAGCTGCGACGCAAACTGGCAGCATCCTCTTAAAAAAAAGAAAATCTCGATCTGACTTTTAAAGCGCTTTTCCACCTCTTCTCTTTCTTTCTCCCTCTCTCTCAAGAGACAAACAAGAAAAGAAAGAAGATGCCTCGGTAATCTTCCGGCGCTCGATCTTTAATCTCCGCGTATTTATGCATACACGAGTGGAATCCTAAATTAGAGCCGTGTGCTCTATGTATGTGTGTTATACCTGTATGCGCCTATCTCTATATAGTATAGCACTTTGAGTACCACTCGTGATGTCGACGTCGTTTTACCGCACCGCGCGCACGTTGAGCGCCGGAGCTTGAATTGCGCGATTGCCTTCTTCCGTGTTCTCTCTCCGTGCGTATATATATGTAGGTTGGTGTATACGTATAGTAGTTGCGCTTTTGCGCGCGTGTATATACCTCCTTCTTTGCGCGTTCTCCGAGGAAAGAAAGAGAGGAACGACGAGAGGTTTGTTTTTGACAATGGTTCGCTACGTAGTTGTACAGATGATGCACAAGGAGAAGAATGTATGTGGAGTGAGGTTATTTTTGTTGCGAAAGCAGGGAAGTAGATGTAGGAGGAGTGTATATATATGTACAGGTGTAGTCGTTTGTATGTAACGTTGCGTTGTGGAATATATGCTTTTGTACATTATTTTGTTTGTATGTTTGTAAATACGAGAAAAGTTACTTAATTTTTTGTAACCGAATAAGACTTCTTTTGATGTTTTAGGTAAATTTGATTAAATGGACTTGCATTTTTATACATATACGGTATACGATAAATTAGAGAAGTTAATGCGGCATTTCATTTTTCAGGATATTGTTTTTAAACATAGGGAGAAAGAGTTTTATTACCGGATTTCATAAACAAAATTTATACACTTAATTTATGCGCAGTGGTTTATATGTTCTATAAATACTTCATAGTTTTATATAATTATTATTCTATTGTTTATATTATAATAAACATCAAAACTTTTTATTTATTTATTTTTCTTCACTTCAACAATCCTTATTACAGAAATAATAAAAAGCATATACATATACCCAAAGCAGAATAAAACAAAAATTCCGTATATACAATATTGTTCAGGTACGCCTATCACAAAAAAAAAGAATCTTTGACACTGTTATTCTTGCCAAAGAAAAAAAACTAACATTTCATGCGTTTTTGCTCTCTCGGCTAGCGACGAGCGCATGCCAACGCATTCACCAAGGAATCCGCCAACTCTCTTTCTCCCGCGCGTAAAAAGTATATATATATATATATATACGTATGTTCTTTTTAAAAAGCAGCGCTTGGGCGTGTACTCGAAAGAGAGAAAAATCTCCCATCGCATTTCCTACGCAACGTTCCTGCGAGAGAGAGATAGAGAGAGCCAACGTGCTTTTTGCCTCTGAATGTAAATATTTCAAAAGCATCCCCATTCAAACGTGTATACTGTATATATATGTATACAAACCTACAAACAGACAGATACACGCAGTGTCTGCTTTTTGACGAAGAATTCTATAGCTAATCGTATGCACGCGCAGCCAAGAGAATGATCACTTGATTAGAAGCACGTGCATAGAATTCGTATGTATTTGTGTGTGGGTGTGTATATCCGAACTGAGATTGAGAGTAGATGGAAACACAACGCGTGAATTATTTCAGATAGCTGCGATACGAGCGAGTGAGTTTCGGAAGTCGTTGAGATAACTTAGTAAAGAAGCGTAAAAGATAAGGAACGAAAGTATCGTGGTTGTCGTTTGGATAAGAAAGTTTTTTCTATAGTGTATGCGTTTACTGGTTCGCGATTGATCGAACAGATTAGGTAATCTCTAGGATGAGTAAACAGTGGAAATTGTGAGGAGCCAGTCAGCAAATATACAGTAAAGATTATATTTGGGGGTTAAATTGTGGTAAGAATGTTTACTGTAAAACAATGTTTGTGTTTAGTGTTTATGAAGTATATTAATCGCACGCCCAGAGCTTTCAACGTCGAATAATATTCGATGAATGTTTCATAAATGATATATAGAAATATAAAACAATTCACGGCTTTGTGCATGCAGGCTTTAGAGTCGAATCGATGTATATATAGAGCGCGAAGGGGGCAATCAAAGTTCGAACTGATGAAATATGCATCG
>JAWWEQ010050349.1:0-11742 GCA_035583055.1 Torymus tubicola
GAAAGCTCTATTCTAGTGTATTTTTTCTCGCTCTATCAAATGGAAAAAGTTTCAGAGCCGTGGGTCTAGTAGGAAAATAGCTAGTTTTTACTTAATTTTGTTTATATTTTTTTTCTCCCTCTAGAAAGTATATGCGATTTCGCTATAATAAAGTTCAGCGTGGACAACAGCTAACAGCTGATCGCGCGAGAATTCGTATCCCGACGGCGAATAACGCGCGCAATTTATACTCACCTATAGTCGAGTAGGCTGCGAATTCAATTTCCCCCGTTGGTTTCCCCTTTATTGTTTAAAAATAATCATTAGGATTATATAAAGTAACGAAACCAAAAATTACAAGTATTAAACAAACGAACAAAATAATAATTGGCGGTTATATTTATTACGATATACTATTTAAGAATATATTATATATATGTTATTTATTTTATTATATTATTTAAAAATTTATTAAATTTCCCTAAAAATTATTTAGATAGGATTTATTAAAGAAATACCAAATTTATTATAAGTAATATAGCGACGACGTAAAAATAATTGTTATTAACTTTTCTCGTCTGTTTGGTCCGTCACATAGCGAAGACAAAAAACAAGAAATTCGGAGACATTAAAATTTATGAAAATTTATTTAAATTTATTAATTGAAGTATTAAGTCTTCAATAAATATTTAGAAAAATACCTTTGGAATTTTAAGATATATATACTCTTCCAGTTGTAAAATTATCTATTAACAACAATAAAATATTTTATAGCCCAATTTATTTATAGTTTTTTTATCATTTAATAATTCCCTCTACTTAAATTGTTAATTAAAATACTCTCACAGTATATTAAATTATATTTCTATTTTTTTTAGCGAGCAACTGGAAGTAGCAACATTCTAAATTTTTGTATTTAACTTTTACGCTTAAAATCCCCAAAGGTGATTAGGCTATTAACTTCTTTTTACCCGAATTTCTCTGCGAAACGAATCAGCGACTTATCGAGCAACAAAATGACAACCTTGGACGAAATCACGTTCGACGAAACCATGGGAATGGAAATCCAAGGTTGGATAATGAACCCGGCCGGGGAGTCCTTGGACGAAACGCTCGAAAAACTAGAATTAATTAAAAGCGGTACGCAGTTTGCGAAAGCGGATAGGTTATATAGACGATTGCACGGTGACTATACGGCCGAAGATTTCGCGCGAACAGAAGAAGATCAGGACGACGTGGACATCTTCAATCGCCGATACGGAAAATTAAAAACCCTGGTACAAAACTTGCCATTCACCGAACGTACCAGGGCAGAAATGACGGCCAGGCGAGACGCTACGGCACGAATGTACGGCACAAGAGAGCGACATTCATGAACGCCTTTCACAGTTGCGTAAACACTCCCGCAACCAGTGAACATGTCGCTTACAGACGTCCAAAGTAGTGCGATCACGCCAACAACTAGAGCCACCTCGTCGAGAGAAGACGGTCACGACATACAAGATATTCGTGGAGCAATAAACGTCGGCCGAGCAATAGCGGAAGGTAGATTTCCGCCAGCTATTCAAAAGCAGTCAACGTGGGTAAACACTCTAACCACGACGACAACAACGCTGTACGTCACAACGGCAAGGACAGCGAGCACGCATACGGTGCAGACGACACCGCAGTCGGTTTTCACGACGCGACAAATTACATCGCCAAATGACCTGGTACAGTGCACGCTCACCGACGGCAAAACGTACACAATGCCAAGAGCAGTAGCGTACGAAATGGCGAAAATTCAAACGATCGGAAGGGAATACGATCAAGAAATGCGGAATATGCAAGATCAGATGGTCGAATTAATGGCTAGCACGCGCACACATGCGATACGCAACAGTACGGAATGTACGGAAGCGAGTTCGCAAAAATAAAAAACCGTGAATTTGCAGGACACTTACCGCCTGGAATATATTCACGAAGCAGATTCCGAAAGCGATCCACGCAACACGCGACCACGCGCTCAGGTGCAGCAGGCACCAGCGTTAAACCCAACAGCGCCTGCTTTTAGGCCACATAATGACTTTACGTCCCAGCGTGGTCCCCTGCCAACACCTCAGACTCTCGCAGGTAATCAGCACGAGTCTTGGGGGAGGGGGAGTCTCCCGAGTAACTCGAAAAGTAGATACTCGGGCGAAGGAACCACGCTACAACAATCTATGAACCTGGACATCGGTAGGACTGTTCGTCAATGGAAACTTCAGTTCTCCGGCGAAAAAGGAAGTAACATAGAGGAATTTATTGAACGAGTTAACGAGTGCCGTTTACTCGCGCGTATCGCAGACGAAGATCTGCTGAATGCTATGTTCGAACTTACGTTCGGCGTAGCGCGTCACTGGTGCCGCCAAGCCTGCAAAAATTGGCGAACTTGGGAAGATTTTTGCGCCGCAGCACGTCGTTGCTACGGAGTAGACAGGCGATTCCAGCAACGACTTGTCAGCGAAGCGCAAGCGCGCACCCAGGGCAAGGGGCAGCCCGTACGAGATTATATGGTCTGCCTCCTTGCCATCCTAAGCAAGTTCGAGAAGCCGTGGGAAGATGATAGGCAACTCGAACATATTTATAGGAATATGCTCTCCGCGCTACAACGCATGGTACCGCGAGAGAGAGTGACTGATATAGACACTCTCATGGAACTCGCGCGAGACGCAGAGGCCCTGCTAGAGGTGGAGCGAAATTATAAAGCGCCTCCAAGCCCGGACGACAGTTTGTTATCAGACGTCGTCTATAAAGGACCAAAATCTGCGAAGCCGCTACAGTCGCGGAATAAAGGCAGTAGTCTCGCTGCAATGACCGAATGCGCGACGTCGCCCCCTAACAAGGCAAAAAGCGAAATAAAGGCTGAAAAGCCCAGCTTAGCGGCGATAGCGGACCAGTCTCCGCAAGCGCTCGAGTCGCTGATTAGTCGGTTGCTCGACGAAAAGCTTGCGAAATTCGCTTTGAACCGCGAGCAGGCGTCGAATTCATAGCCGCGCGGCGCGGGTCCACCGCGAAGCACAGGAGCGTATCGCAAAAATTCTCGGCGGCCTCCCGAGAAGCGAAAAGACGCATCACTTGGGAGAAAGGGGGACGCAACGTATACGCCTCCAACTCCCGATAGCGACAAGAATCGCAACCAGCCACCAGGGCCCAAAGAGCACGTGCGATGCTGGGGATGTAGTTGGCCAGACTACAACAAACTTGCAAACTTGCCTCGAGTGTTCGGGAAAAGGCCGCGGGAGCGGGTAAATAAGGCCGATACCGAACACGTCAGAGCATTCACGATGGTATTTACCAGTGGGAATTGGCGGATTCCGGCTACGAGCACTACACGGCTCAGGCGCGTCACGCACTGCCGAAGGCCCAATTGGCTTCCAAATCGCCTCCGCATGCGGCAAAACAATTACTCCGCACCGGGGTGTAGGAGCACGCCTCGCGAATGGCCGTACAGTATCAGTCCTTGGCCAAGTAGACCTGCCTTTTGACGTAGCAGGCGTACGTCATTACTTAGACGTCGTAATCCTAGAAGAATTAGATGCGGATTGTCTGCTCGGAGCTGATTTTATGCACAAATTCAACACAATTCTGCGGCCTCGCGAATCAACGCTAAGTATTGAAGGCGTTGACGAAAGAATTCCGTTGGAATTGTCAGCGTTATCGCATGACGAAGCGAGTGCAATTCACCTCGCTTCGGTGGGCCTCGCCGACGTTGATGACGTCCAGCGGCAGCAGTTGCAAGAATTGCTCGACCAGCTGTTGCCGGCAAACGGCGAACCGCTAGGATGTACTAGCTGGGCTGAGCACAATATTGAAGTGACCAGTTCCAGGCCGATCAAACAGAGGTATTATCCTGTCTCGAAAAAGCTCGAGGAGGAAATGCATCGGCAAGTGCATGAGATGCTCGAAGCGGGCATTATTGTTCGCTCATCTAGCGAATGGTCGAGCCCAGTCGTTATGCAACGGAAAGCGAATCGCACTTATCGATATTATATTGATTATCGCAAGTTGAATGCAATAACGAAAGCCAGTGCGTATCCGCTACCACACATGAATGCGATTCTACGCAAACTTCAAGATGCGCGCTACATCTCAACCATTGATCTAAGTAGCGCGTATCGCCAGATTCCGTTGCGAAAGGAAGCACAAGCTCTCACCACTTTCACCGTTCCAGGAATGGGCCTCTTCGAATTCACTCGGATGCCACACGGTGTCGTAGGTGGGCCAGCCACTTTCCAAGAGCTCTCTGATCGAATTATTGGTCCGGAGACGGAGTCTTATGCGTTTTCGTACCTTGATGATATTATTATTGTCACGGAAACGTTTGAGGAACATCTTAAGTGGCTGGAGCACGTGATACAGCGCATTAAAGACACAGGCCTCACAATTAATCGTGAGAAGAGCGAATTTTGTCGCAGCGAGGTCAAGTTTCTCGGAGTATTAGTCAACCAAGACGGCTTTAAGCCTGACCCCGACAAGATCGCGCCTATTTTGGAATACCCGGCGCCGAAGAACCTAAAACAATTGAGAAGATTTCTGGGCATGACGTCGTGGTATCGCAAGTTCTTGCCTGACTTCGCGACTATCGCAGAGCCGCTTACTCGCTTAACCAAGCACGGTGTTGCTTACGAGTGGGGTGAAGCGGAGCATTCGGTTTTAGTGCAAATTAAAGCGCTAATCGCGTCAACGCCGGTGTTACATCGGCCGTCGTTTGAACACCAGTTCGTGATTAAACCGCCGCGAGCGATACTGGCCTTGGAGTGGTACTTCGCAAGCCGTACCATGACAGCGGCGGAACGGAATTACTCCGTGACGGATTGCGTATGCCTCGCAGTCTTGTGGGCTATCCGCAAGTTCCGTGCCTACGTCAACGGCTATCACTTTAAAATGATAACCGATCACAGCAGCTTGAAATGACTGTGTAACTTGCATAATCCTACTGGACGCTTAGCGCGGGGGCGCTTGAAATGCAAGCCTATGATTACGATGTTGAACATCGCAAGGGTTCGCTGAACCATGTTCCTGATGCGCTCTCCCGCATGTTCGAGGACGAAGACGTGCCTGAACTAGCCGCGATTAACGTTACAGAAGATACAAGCGACTCTTGGTACAAGCGAATATTCGCTATGGTTGGCGAAAACCTCACGGATTACCCGCAGTGGATCGTCCAAATCCTAAGTTTGAGGATTTAATGGAGGACGAGGACGCTTGGAAGTTAGTTCTGCCGGCAGAAAAACGTGAGAGAGCTTTATTAGAAAGCAACTCGGAGCCAACCGCTGGACACTTAGACCGTGCGAAGACGCTCGCGCGCATATCGCTATATTATTATTGACCGTCTATGCGCAAAGAGGTCGCTAACTTTATGTGCAACTGCCTGACTTGCCAACAGTGTAAAGTGCTACAAACTGCACCTGTTGGACTGATGGGCAGCCGCCGCGCCAAGCGAACTTGGCAGATGGTGGCAGGGGACATTATGGGCCCTTTGCCTAGATCACCACGAGGTCATGAGTATTTACTCATCTTCATGGATTTGTTTACTCGATGGATAGAGTGTGCACCCATTCGAAAACCGAATGCGCAAACGATCTGCAAGGAATTAAATGAGCGAGTGTTCCTAGGCTTTGGTCCGCTAGACAAGTTCTTAGCATAACGAGGCGTATCGCATACCACGATTCCGCCGTATCACGCGCAGGCAAATCCCGTGGAGCGAGTGAATCGCACGATCAAGACGATGATCATCTCCCTCCTCGAAGATAACCACCGATATTGGGACGCGTACGTCCCGGAATTAATGTACGCCTATAATACTGCCGTACAGGAATCCACGGATTCGAGCCCGGCCTTCCTGAATCTTGACAGGCAACCAGCTCCCCCTGTTACATTGAAACGCAGCGAAGAACGCGCAGCGGAAGACCTTTCCTAAGCTACAAAGGTCAAACGCTGGCGAAATCGCTTGGAAAAGTTGCCCGAGGTGCAACAGATAGCCGCAGACAACTCTTCGGCTGCACACCAGCGACAGGAACGTTATTATAATGCGTCTCGTCTGGACGTTAAGTTCGAGGTTGGCGACAAAGTCTTAAAGCAAAACCGCATACTTTCGTCCGCTTCGCAGGGCATAGCCGCTGAATTGTTGTAGTTGGCAAGCCTACGCGCAAGCGAACGCTGGACGTTAACATCGCTGATGAGCGATTGACGCAACCAAGTACCGGTGGTGTTCCTACGCCCCCCCCGGCAGTGTAGCCAGGTTGTGGCGATTAATCGCCACATTAATACGGGTTTTAATTACTATATATATTTGTTTACTGGCCACACTGCCCCCGGAGGCGCCATGGGCGACCAACCGGCGCGAAGAAACTCCCGGACGTCAACCCGCCTCAGGACGTATCTCCCCGACGCACGAGAGCACGAACCCTCATGACTAAGTACTAACCTTTGGACGCCATTATGCCCTACGTGACTGATGCATTATCCCATTTGATTTCAGACATTGCAACGATGAGCGGAATACCGCCAGAAACCATCCGGCAGCTTGGGCAGGAATTGTTGCGCCAAGTGAGCCTGGGAGGTGTCTCGAGCGACGCCCTAGCCACGGAGGAAGAAGGTGGAGAGGCAGCCGCCTTATGGCCCCTCGAGCCACCGATCCCTTCGCAAGAGCTCGCGTCTGCCGCCTCCGAGGAGACGCCTCCGGCGTCGCAGCACCCCTTCGAGCCGGTCGCGGCCCCTTCATCCAGACCGGACGGAGTAGTAGCGGCGCCGCCAGCCAGGAAACCATCCGCCGCCCAGGAGGCGTGGATTCCGATCAGGGACCAACTGAAGGCGGGCCGGACGGAATGGCTCAGCGCCCGCGCCGGGATGGTGGCCGCGATGGACGCGTGTGACGCTTTTAAGATCGACCATCCCGGCCAAGCCGCGAAGCTTATGGGTGACTACCGCCGGAAGATAGCCGACCAGCGCGCTGCACTAGAGGCCTACCGTGCGGAACATGAGCGGCGGGCAACCACTCACGCCAAAGCCCGCACGGAGCAGGCCCTCCGCATCCAGCTGGACGCGATCCAGAGGGAAGCGACGGCCAAGATCGAGTGGGTGTTGCGGCAGAGCGGAGCCCAGGACCGGAGAGGCCGCCGAAGAAGAGGAGCTGCGGGCTATCCCGCCAACAGCGACGAGAGGCCACCGCCTCCGATGGTGCCCCGTGTGCGGACGCGAAGGGATAGAGCGGGGTCGAGAGTGCCCTAATCGCGGCGAACACCCGGCCATCCTCGCCCAGAGGGCTCAGCGAGAACGCTAACGCTAGTGAAGCGTACTATCGCGATTACCGCTAGTAATAGTACCGTCTGTAGAATAGATTTTGGAGGTGGAATAAAGCTTATTTTCACATTATGTATGAGTTATTTCTGAGCGACCAAGTTCTTTCTCTCCCATCTTTGAGTGGCCCTATCCTTGATTGTCAACTGCTTTTCTCTTCTTTTACTGACGGAATCAGTCCCTTCGCATGTCGACTAAAGAGAGAGAGCTGGGCTGAGCTGGCACGCTCACCGGCAGCCAGCGTCTGGGGGAGGGGCGTATGACGGGCGAGTATTTCCCCGTCAAACTCTCTCTCCCGTCGCCCGTATTAATGTATACATCTTATGTACTAATGTTTACAGGCTGTTACGGGTGCGGAGAGCGAGGGGGAACTCGAGCCATTGGAAGAGCGAGAGAGACAGAGAGAGAGAGAGAGAGAGAAAAAGAGAGAGACGGCGCCGTCGCGAGTATTGCGCGCGGCGAGGTTCAGTTTAGATCTGGCCCTGACCGAATACGGAGAGAGTTCTGCGAATCACTGGTTTTAAAAAGATTGTACCCGCGGGTGAATCGCGATTACCGCCACACCTCTCCGCTCGTTGTGGGTGAGCTCCTTGCGCGCGCGCTACACAGTGTGTGTGTCACCTTTGTGCGATCCCGCTACGCCCGGGAACCAGCGATTACCACCAGCCCAGCGAGCTGCAAGCGTATCCCGCCGTACTGCGAGCCGAGAGCAACCACCGACCTGTAAGTGTCTACTCGACCCTCTCTCTCCCTCTCTCTACCGCTCAGAGTAGCTCCCGCGGATTTCCCGCGCTCGCGCATTAGCCGTGATTTGTTACGTGCATGAGAGTAAATAAACGTATATTTATTTCACTTGTCGCGTTCTTACTCTTATTCTTTCATTCAACCCCGTTCTCGTGTCAGTTACTTATTCATTTATTTGTACAGATAATTGCACACTAGCCGGGAGCTAGTTATGCGTTACAAGATTCAGAAATGATAACATCGTACACATAATAACAAATAAACACAAAGCATTAGATGAAAACACTGACTTATTAATAAAGATAAAAATTTAAAAATAAATACCAACTTAAAAACAGGACAAATAATTAATAGACATAATTAACTCGGAAAATAAAGCAATCAAAGAAAACCTGGCGAACTTATAAAGAAAATTACGAGAAATACTAGAAAAAGATAGAATATTTATTTTTAACATCTTAAAAAATATCGAAATTTTGAGCATAAATTGGTTAGAAATTGAAGAAATATTAATAGAGACATTTGAAAATTCGAATATAAAAGTGTTATGTAGTGGATAAGGTGGATACATCAATAAGTCACTTTATTCAATGGTTTTGTAATATATTTAATGCAAGTATGAATGATCGCTTATGGTACAGTTACGCAGTATGCCGGAGTGCCAATATGTGCACAGCGCGATAGCTGGTTCTTAACTGGCTTAACATCGTGAACACCTAGAAAATATTACGCAGCGCTGTAGTCGCATTCTCCGCGTATGTGCACGTATTTTACAATACATTACAACTCTCCCGCTGCTTTTAAATTTGATTCAGCCGGGGAGATCGTCTCAACTTGGGTTTGACTATTTGATCTACGTGTCTTTTTTTAATGTTGCCTGAATCGGTTTTTACTACAAACGTTCAGGGCGAAGTCTGTTTTACAATTTCACCTGCTATGCGCTTTTCATCATTCGTACCGTGAGCATCAATCAGAATTTCAACGCCGACGTTTATATCGATTTTTCGGTTTCCTCGTCTTGAAACTATTTGTACGCGTTGTTGTTTATTTACAGTCTCTAGTACATTAGGCTTCAAGCGGTCAAAACGAGTGCGTAAATCGCGATTGTACATTAAGTTCGCTGGACTCCGACCACTTGTGCAATGCGGAAGATTTCGGTAATCGTGTAGGAACATATTTACTGCGTCTTCGACAGTCTTTCCCCCCTTAATGATTTTCCCTACCTTATGTTTAAAGATTTGAACGATATTTTCCGCTGCGCCGTTTGTTGCCGGGTGGTATGGAGGTGAAAACCTATGCGCGATTCCGCTTCTTTTCAAAAATTCTTTGAATTCGTCGCTACGGAATTGCGGTCCGCCGTCAGTCACACAATGCATAGGCAGTCCAAATCGCGTAAAGAGAATTTTAAAATAATCAATAAGTTTTTTTGCTGTTGTGTTATTTTTACAGTTTATTATTTCTGGCCACTTACTATGTGCGTCGACTATTATTAAGTATTTATCGCCGTAGAAAGGGCCCGCGTAATCGCAATGTATGCGACTCCATACCTTGTTTGGCCATGACCAGGTGGTCAATGGAGTGTTAGCTGGTTTTTTTCATTCCAGTAGACAAGTTTTACACGCGTTTACAATTTTTTCGATTGCGGTGTCGATTCCGGGCCACCATACATACGATCTCGCAAACATCTTCATTTTGACGATTCCAAAATGTGTCGCATGTAGTTCCTTCAATATTGTTGGGCGCATGCTCTCTGGGATGCACGCACGAATTCCCAAAAAAGACAAGCTCTTTTCAGCAGTTAGTTCAAATCTTTTTTTAAAGTAAGTTAAATTTTCATTTGATAATTCGTTATAATCAGGCCAGTTTCCTGTAACATATCGTATAATGTCGCTAATAGTTTAATCTTTTTTGCTTTCAGTTTCTAAAGTTTTACTATTAAATGTAGCTATTCCTTCTTCAAAAAAAAAATAAATGTGAGAGCAGTTCGTTTCACATACATCTGATAAGTCAGTGTTGTCTTCGATAGGGAGTCGTGAGAGTACATCGCAGTTTGCGTTCGCTTCGGATTTTACATGTTCGATCTTATATCTATAACCTGATAAATAGTAAGCATATCTTTGCAGTCTATTGTCAGCTGTTACTGGTATACCTTTTCTAGGTCCAAGAATTAATTGCAGTGGCTTGTTATCTGTACGCAAGATAATTTCTTTTCCAAAAATATATTGATAGATTTTTTTGAATCCAAATACGATTGCCATAGCTTCTTTATCAGTTATGACACGTTTTAGTTCTTTATTCGGGATTTTTTTAGATGCATAAGCTGTAGGTCTCTCAGTTTTATATTTATATCTGTGTGACACAATCGCGGATAATCCGTGATCTGATGCGTCACAAGCCAATACAATTTCTTCTTTTGGGTCGTAATGTGCTAGAAAGTTTGGTGAAATCAATACATTTTTAACTCAGTTAAATGCCTTTTGGCATGATTCATTGCGTTCAAAATTTTTATTGTTAAGCAAGTCGTATAAGGGTTTCGTTTTGGTCGATCGATCTTTCAAAAATCTCGCATCAAAATTTACTAGCCCGAGAAATAAAGCTAATTCTTTTTTATTGTTTGGCCGCGGTGCTCTTACCATTGCGTTGATTTTTTATGCCGGTTTATGCAATCCATTTTTATCAATAACAAAACCTAAGACTTCAATTTTATCTTGCATAAATTTGTATTTTCCTAAATTCAAGCGTAAGTTACATTGCTGTAATCGATCGCATACTTTTTCTAAATTCTTTACATGCTCTTCCTCTGTACGTCCGGTTACATAAATATTGTCGAGATATGCGATTACGCCGTCTATACCTCGCATACATTCCTCCATTTTTCGCTGTACATCTGCTGGCAGAGGCGAAACGCCTTCCGGAATTTTAGTGTAACGGTACAACCCTTTGTGTGTAATTATAGTAAGTAGGGTTAAACAGCTTTCATGTACGGGAAACTGCATGTACTGATGTGTTATATCCAACTCAGAAAAGGAGGTTCCGCCCTATAGTGTAGCGAAAATTTCGTCAATAGAGTGAAGTGGATAATTATCCATTATTATACACGGATTTAGCGTAAGTTTAAAATCGCCACAAATGCGGATTTTTCCATTTCCTTTAAATACTGGAACAATAGGCGTGGCCCATTCGCTCACGTCTACTGGTTCCAAATGACCCAAATTTACAAGCCGTTCGATCTCCTTTTCGACGAGTGGTTTTATTGCATGCACTACGTGTCGACATTTTAACGCGACAGGTCCTGAATTTTCTTTTAGATGAATTACAGTTTTACTCTTGTTATACAGTCTTGGAGTATTACTAAATAATCGTTCATATTTTTGTATAATATAATCATGAAAATCTTTGTTATCCATTTTATTTATTTTGTTTTCGTCTTCATCGAGGATAAGTAAAGGCCAGAGACCAAATTCTTTAAGCCATGAACGTCCTATTAAAGCAGGGCCTGATCCAGGTAATACAAAACAATCTAAGACGCGTGTTTTATCGTTAAATTTAACTTTTAAATTGATCAATTTACCAATTGGCTTTAAGCAGTGGCCGTCGTATGCTTTTAATGCACAGTATGTTTTGTAACGGGGTGAGGTTATCTATCTCTAAGCTACTCTTCCTATGTAATGGCTGAGGGTTCTACGTGAAAGAAACCCT
>JAWWEQ010050350.1:0-11740 GCA_035583055.1 Torymus tubicola
ACGGCTAAATTGGATTTTAAATCACAACGAGAATGGAAATCTGAAATGATAAAAAGAGATGAAGGAGAAATAACATTGGATACATTTTTGGAATTTTTGGAAGATCAATGCTCTATACTAGGGAATGATGAAGCAAAATCACACGCCTACAAAAATAATAATAATACGCGAAATCAGAAGAAACCTGATGGTCAACGTTCAACAACATACATATCAATACAATCAGAAACATGTTTAATTTGCAATGGCTCACATCGTATTTACCAGTGTAAAACATTTACGGAATTACCTGTGTCATCAAGATACCAAGAAATAAAGAAACATAAGTTATTTTTGAATTGTTTACGAAATCGCGTTGGTCAAAATTGTATGCTAGGTGGATGCAAGGTTTGTGGCAAAAAACACAATACATTACTACATGATCCTGATCGTGAGAAGCAGACTCCAATCAACCGAGTATCAATAATTCAACTAATATGAATAGTAAGGTGTTATGTAACATAAAATGCAATTCTCAAACTCTTCTATATACAGCTATAATACTAAAGCAAGGAAAAGACGATAGCATGTACGAGTGTCGTGCACTGCTTGATTCATGTTCCCAATCTAATTTTATAACTGAGGAGTTATGCAAAAAATTACAACTCAAAAGGGAACGAATCAACATTCCAGTGTCAGGACTGAGTAACAGCACGATGAATATTACGGCGAGAACTCATGTAACAATCAAGTCAAGAGTGAATTCATATCAAATCGAATTACCATATTTAATTATTGATACAATTGCGCAATGTTTACCGATTAATAAAATTGAGACTTCACAGATTCCTGTACCTGATGACATTACATTGCGAGATCCAAACTACAGCATTCCAAATAAAATCGAAGTTATACTCGGAGCATCAATATTCTGGTAATTATTGTATATTGGACAAATACAATTAGGCAGATCACTTCCAACGCTCCTAAAGTCAAAGTTTGGATGGATCATTTCCGGTACAATTCCTCAACATTTAGTCAACAGTAAAACGACATCACTCTCATGCTTTTTTTCCTCAAACATTCAGAGGAAATTCAGAGACAGTTAGAGTCTTTTTGTAATATTGAAGAATGCAACAAATCAAAACCCTATACAGATGAAGAGCAAAAATGCATTATCCATTTTAATGACACATACAAACGAGAATCCGATGGAAGATTCTGTTCTTATGCCCATGCGAAGAATCATAAACGATTTAGGTGAGTCGAGACAAATTGCTTCGAAAAGATTTTATAGTATTGAACGTAAGCTCACCAAGAATGAAAGAATGTATCAGTGATACACAGAACTTATGCACGAGTGTGAAGAGCTTGGCCATATGACAGATATATTTGCAGTATTATGCGAATTTCCATTTCTACATCATCTTCCTCACCATGCAGTGATGCGTGAGGCGAGTATAACTACGAAATTGAGAGTTGTTTTTGATGGCCCGAGTAAAACTGCATCGGGAAGATATTTTGCATCAAGGACCAACCCTTCAACCAGAACTTTTTGCAGTTATCCTACGATTCAGATTACATTAATACGTAATTACGTCCACGCTCGCCTCGGTATTTACATACACAAAATCCTATACATATACACATACACGTATACCACATTCCTCCGCTGTCTTAAAGCTTTTGCTTTGTGTTATACGCAATTCGCTTAGATCTGCGCTCCGGAGTTACCATCTGGTCGGTATGCCGCTTAATTATTGCTCCCGACTCGGTTTTTATTTGGAACGTAGACGGTGATAATTGTTTAGTGATTTCGCCTTCTATACGCCTTCCGCCCGACGCTCCATAATTGTCTGTTAAGATTGGATCGCCTTCTTTTAAGTTTATATTGCACGAGTGCGGCGTCGAGACAATTTTCAAGCCTTGCTTTTCTGAAATTCTTTCGCGCAAATTTGGACGTAGTAGATCGAACCGAGTTTTAAGCTGTCGTTTATAGAATAAATACGCCGGAGATTCATTCGTCGTAGAGTGGGATGTACTTCGGTAGTCAAACAGAAATTGATTGATTGCCACCTCTATCTTCACCCCCCCCCCCTTTGAATGATTTTCGAAACCTTATCCTTGAAAATTCCAACGAAATTTTCTGCCGCGTCGTTTGTTGCTGGGTGATACGGCGAAGAAAACGTATGTTTTACCCCGTTATGATCCAAGAATTCATTAAACTCGTGGCTTGAAAATTGTCTACCATTGTCCGTAACTAAATGATCTGGCAACCCGTGCCTCGCGAACAAAGTTTGAAATACGTCTACTAGTTTATTGGCCTTTGTGTTTTGGCAGAAATTCATTACTTCCGGCCACTTTGAGTTCGAGTCTACAATTACTAAATACATATCGCCGTGAAACGTTCCTAAGAAATCGCTGTGTATTCTTTGCCACGCTCGCTCTGCCCAGGGCCATGGCGTGAGTGGTGCTCGCGACGGTGCCCTTTGGTTTTCTATACAAACTTTGCAAGATTTTACAATATTTTCAATCTCTCCGTCGATCCCGGGCCACCACACGTATGATCTTGCTAACGCTTTGATTTTTACTATTCCGAGGTGGGAAGCATGAAAATCATCGAGTAACCGTCCTCTAAGGCACTGCGGGATTACAATGCGTAAACCCCAAAACAGGCAGTTTTGCTCGACCGCTAACTCGTCAAGTTTTACAAAATATTTTTTTTCTTCTTCTGACAAAAATTTATTCTCGCTAGGCCATCCGAAAATACAGAATTTCATTATTTTTGCTAACGTTATATCTCGTTTTGTCTGAGCGATTACTGTATCACAGTCTATTCCGGCTGCATTTTCCAAAATAAAGTTCATTTGTATGGCTTCTTCGCCGAAAATATTAGTGTCGTCATTGATGGGCAGCCGAGATAGCGCATCACAGTTACTGTTCTTATGTGATCGGATCCATTCAATTTCGTAGTCAAATCCTGACATTAAATTAGCCTCGTTTTGATACGAATATCGTTTCGAGCGACCTATGGTCTGTACGGAGAATTACTTTGCGACCATAGACAAAATCGTAAAATTTAACAAACCCGAATACTATCACCGCCGCCTCCTTATCTTTTATTGCCCTATTTAACTCTTTTAACGGGATTTTCTTAGATGCAAACGCGATTGGTCTCTCTGTGTTATCTTGTACCTGTGCGACAAGATAGCCGACAGTCCGTAATATGACGCATCGCATGCTAGTATTATTATTTCATCCAGGTCATAATGAGCGAGTACTCTCGGAGAAATCATCTCATTTTTCACCCACCAAAAAGCCTCCTCACATTCCTTGGTGCATATAAGCTCTTCTGCGTTTGCACATTCAAATAAAAGCAGTCTATCTGACCTATTCTCGAGAAATCTCGCGTAAAAATTTACCAGCCCAAGGAATGAGGTCAGCTGTTTGGTGCCAATGGGCTGCGGTGTTTTGTATATTGCTCTGACCTTCGATGCAGACTTGTGTAGCCCGTCTTTGCTAATCACAAACCCTAATACTTCTATTTTTTCTTTTAAAAATTCGCATTTGTCCGATTTAACCGTAAGCCGCGCACGGTTAGGCGCTCGCTAACTCGCCGTAGGTTCTCTATATGTTCTTCGTGCGTTTTTCCCGTTACAAAAATATTGTCCTTGTATGCGATCACATGGGATATACCCTGTAAGCATTCGTCCATAATTTGCTGAAATTTCCCTGGTGCGACTGTTATAAATTCCGGGTGTGTCGATAAACAAAGTTCCAAATTCCGATAGTAATTTATCGCGTACATTGTTTACTTCTAGCTTATTAATCTCGCACGTATATTTTCCAGTAATGTCTGTATGTTTCGGTATGTTCAGAGGCTATAAGCCGAAAGCTTTTCACCACTGTCGCCCGATTAATGGCATTTTATCCCCCTTTAGTATTAAATAATTTAGAGTTTTAGTTTCCCCATTTAATGCGATTGTAAGATTCTCTAACTGTCCTCGAGGTTTCATTGAATTATTTTCGTAACCACACAAAAAACACATTACTTTTGTGACTTTTTCATCTTTAAAATTTTGTGTAACAAACCCTTCAGACATTACTGTGAAGTACGACCCTGTATCAATCTCCATAGTGATTAATTTACCATTAACGTTTACGTTCATGAACGCAGTTGTGCTCCTGTTCGTTGACGTCCTTCTCTTCGTAGTGTTGTTCGTCCTCTGCCTCGTTGTCCTTGCCTTGTAAGAACTGGTTTCCCGCTTTCTTTTTCTTTATACGCGCCCGCCCGAGGTGTTCTTTGGTGCTGCAAAATCGGCAGGTCAAATCTCGATATCGGCATAATTTTGTCGCATGTCCCGTATTCCCACAGCACTAACAAACGGTTACATAAGTTTGTTTTGTTTCGCGGCCCTGGTCTGTTCTGCGCTGCTGCTCGCGTTTAGCCTTCTACTGATTTTGGCGGTCTAATGCGAAGTTTTCTTGCTTGTAACTTTTCTCTGTGAGTGATCGCTGCGCTCCTGCTGCATTTTTCATAGCGCTTTCCCTCACCGTTGCTTCCTTAAGAGCTGTTTCAAATGTTACGCTGCTTTGCTTGAATAATTCTACTCTCGTCGAATCTTCTCGAATACCGCAGATAAATTGGACCCGTAAAGCTTCGTTCACATCTTTAAAATTGCAGTGTAACGACAACTGTCTAAGTCTGGTAGCGAATTTGGCGACCGTCTCACTTTGTTCTTGCCTTGCGCGATTATAGATACAGCGCTCCATGACAGATAGTGGTGGGTTAAAATGTTCGCTCACTAGTTTTATCAACTCTTCGTAGGACTTCTCTTTTAGCTTGCTTGGGGCAAATAGATTTCGAATTAGTTTGTATGTGTCTTCGTCGCACCGCGTTAACAGTTCTGCTCTCATGATGGCTGTGTCTGTAATCTTCTTCACTTCATAATATAATTCTAGCCTTTCTTGAAATGCTTCCCAATCGTCAGATTCTAAGTGAAAAAAAATTTTTACGTCTCTAGACATTTCCTCGACACTTTGTGTACTTGAACTATTATTCTCATCTTCGCTTCCTTCGCTCTCAGTGTGTGTACTTCTTGCGCTATTTGTTTCACCTATGCTGTTTGCGTCGACTGTGGAATTTCCGTTCTTTACAATGGCTACTACCTGTGTGCGAAGAGTATCTCTATCGGTCGCTTCTTCTACCTGTAGACCTCTCTGACGTAATTGTTCGACGATCTCAGCCTTTCGTAAGTGCTGTGCCTCGTTTAATATTAACTTACTTGGCTGTTTCTTTGCTTGTGTCGTTAGCACTCATCTATTCTTTTCCTATAGTTTGTACTAATCACTGACTTCTCACTGTTTACGGTTTGTTTGCCACGTGGTGTCACGTTCCTTGGCGTTCTGACAATCCCATCCTCGTCGCCAACTGTGATGTATTCACTAAGCGTGGTAATGTTCGCGTCAGGAACGGAGGAGGAAAAACTGAATAAATGATTATATAAACGTAGAGAGTAGACACTTTATTATTCCAGCTCCTTGCTCTTCAGCTGCGCAGCGCACCCGGAGCGCTTCTCGCGCCTCACAGTACTGTGCGCCCCGCAATGCGATGTGCCTCCCACCCTCGCCTCGGTATTTACATACACAAAATCCTATACATATACTCATACACATATACCACAGTTACATATGGATTAGCATGTGCACCATTTCTCACCATTAGTTGCCTGCATGAAGTAGCACGCAAATTCAGCAGCATTTATCCAGAAGCAATGGATATAATTTTAGCAAGTACTAAAGGACTGATAAGAGGAAATCATAGAAATTCGTAAACCTCCGAAATTTGAATTACGCAAATGGGTTTCCAATCAACCGTCAATTATAGCTTATTCAGATAGTTGCGCAATGGATATTTTACATGTTGGCAAAGAATTCAAAACTTTGGGAATTCTTTGGGATCCATCAAATGACATTTTATCATACAAAATTGGCAACTTGGATTCATCAATGAAACCGACTAAAAGAAATATTTTATCAACTGTGTCGCAAATATACGATCCTTTAGGTCTAATTGGTTCAATCATTATAAAAGTAACAATTTTATTAGAAAAACTTTGAATTTTACAGCGATCATGGGATGAGTCTATTCCAGCAGACCTTCACACTGGTTGGGTTCAATACTTGCAAGATCTCCCATGTATTGCAGAAATTAAAATACCTTGTCATACCTTATTAGATAAGTATCAACGTTTTGAAGTACACGGATTCTGTGACTCCTCTAAAACCGCTTATGGAGCTTGTATAGGTATATTAGAACGATAGACGCAATGGATGGTTGTAAAGCCTCACTCTTTTGTTCAAAATCAAGAGTGGCGCCATTAAAAAGTCTCTCCTTGCCGCGATTAGAGCTATGCGGCGCACTACTAGTTTCTTGACTGTACAGAAGCGTTGTTCAAATTATATCAAGAAAAATCGACGCAAGTTATTTCTGGAGCGACTCAGAAATTGTCTTAGCATGGGTTCTAGCAGAGCAAAGTCAGTGGAAAACATTTGTCTCCAACAGAGTCGCGGAAATTCAGAAGTCTACAGACAAAAAACGACTGGAGATATGTTGAGTCAAAACAAAATCCAGCTGACATAATATCATGAGGTATCAATCCATCTCAATTAAAATCACTGAAGTTTTGGTGGATAGGGCTACAGTGGCTAACTGAGAACGAAGACAAGTGGCCACACTTGAAAAACCCGAATGTAAATATACTTTCTGAACGTCGTAAGACAAATTTAACCTTTATAAATTTCGTTGGCGCCAACAAAGATTTAAAATTATTTTTTGAATTTTTAAATCAAGATCAAAATCAAAATGAAATTAGAGATTTTACACTTAAACAGTCTATAAATTGGCATGTCATACCTCCCCATTCTCAAAATTTTGGCGAATTATGTTTGTACTGTAATTACAATGATTGAAGCGTGTTTAAATTCACGACCGTTATCTCCGATGTCAAACGATCCTTCAGATCTTCAACCTATCACTCCGGGGCATTTCATTATCGGCGAATCACTGACGAGTATTCCAGAACCTGATGTAAATAATGTGCCTACTACCAGACTTACGCATTATCAACATTTGCTCCAATTACAGCAACATTTCTGGGTTCGTTGGTACGGAAGCCCGGTCACAACATGCACGAGTGAGTGCGTGAGCGAGCGAGCGCGCAAGCGAATAAGTGCACGAGTTGCCTTATTTTGTTTCGTCTAAAACAAGATGGCTGCCGGAGTAGACTTTTAAATTTGAATATCAATCACATCGCATTGCAAATTTGCTGTGAGCTGAGCACGTTGTTTCGAGTTTTCATACGTTGTAGTATTTGTACATTTCGTTTGATTTTCATAAAAAAGTAAGTGCATTAAATTTTTTAAACATATCAATCATGATAATAATTAATACAATAATATAATTTTTGTTGCAGTTCTAATATGTTATTTATTGATAATGGAGTAACAGCAAGAGAAGAAATTATAAAAAGTTATTTCAACGAAGATTATACTTATAAAGAAATAAGAAAAATCTTAGAAACATATGGAATATATATCCTATCGTCATCTACAAAGAATAGTACAGGACCTCGGACTAAAAAGAAAGAAAATTGATGAAGATTTAGATAATACAGTAATATGTATATTAATTGAATTGAATGGAAGTCGAAGCTGTTTAGGATATAAATCCTTGTGGTTACGACTGAAGCAGCTGTATAAACTGAATGACTATAGGCAAACTGTGTTTGATTTGCTCCGGATTCTTGATCCAGAAGGAATCGAAAATAGATCTAAATATGCAGACTTAAAAGAAGAACATATAAGGTACTAGGTCTAAATTTTATTTGGCATATAGATGGTTACGATAAATTAAAACCATTTAGTTTTGCTATTCACAGCTGTATTGATGGATTTTCTAGGAAAGTTATGTGGCTTTAAGTCGGTAAATCTAATAACAGACGAGAAATCATTTGCTACTACTATTTACAAACAGTAAAAAAACATAATAAGCTTCCAACAATTATTAGATCTGACCATGGTACAGAAAACTAAGTTGCCGAAAAAGTACAGCAAACCAACGTGTGGAAAGTTCTTGGGGAAGAATGAGACGCCATTGTGTAGAATTTTGGATTAATTTTTTTAAAGACATGAGTGACTGCAACCATTTCGACAGATCTAATAAAATATACGTTGAAAGTTTAAGATTTTCTTTTGAACCATTAATTAAGTACGACTTGGAACAAACAAGAAGAGAATGGAACAGACACAACATACGGAAACAAAAACATAACAATGTTAAAAGTGAAAAACCTAATTATCTATACTATGTACCAAGTGTATTTGGATGTTCCGACTGCAGTCAGAAAATAGAGTATCACATTCAAAATGCAATGAATAATTTTACGGAAACTCCAAAGTACTGTGATCCAGTTTTTATCCAGTTAGTAGATAAACTTTTTCCAAATGTCTCTAGCGCAAAAAATGTTCAAGAAGCTACAATTTTATACCACAACATTATAAATGAAATAGAAAAATATACTGATTAAAAAAAGTAGTTCCATTAATTGATTTTGTTATTATTTAAACCTTAATAAATTTTATTATTTACAATTTCGAATTAAATAATTTCTAATATTAATTGAAATGTAATAGATTAATAGTTTATGTTGTACATACCTAGAAGTAACTAATATTTAGATAGAAAAATAATATGAAAGTACATAGTGTGGATTTATAATGGTAAATATTAAGTATACAAGAAAATATGTAATAATTTTACTATTTATCTCTTTATAAAATGTCTTTTTAAACATATAAAATTTTCAAAAATGTATTAAAAAAGCTTGTATGTGTTTATAGTATTTATTATAAATTTGAATGGCCATTATACATCTTAATTTATTGTAATTTAAGTTTAGCTAGTAAGACTACGTTGAACATGAATGGTACACCTAGTTAAATAGTTGATTGATATGAAATGCGTTTCATCAAAAACGGTTTTAACTACTTAACATATAATGTTATAAATGTAAATAATTTAAATTTGCAGATTAAATATTATAAACATATAGGGATTAAAAACATCATTTGAAATAATTATGTACAAGTTATCCTAAGTGTAGGAGAAAAATAAACTTTTATTATTAATTTTTGACAATTATACATCCCTTACATAATGAGGAATATTAGTAAAATCAGGCACAGATTCATTTTCCGATTTCTCCTCTAATTCTGCTTGATCGCTGACATCCCATACAAGTTCTTCCGTATATAATTCAACTATTGTACAACCAATAGACCACACATCACTAAATCTTGTTGCTGGTTGTTTTTTAATTAAAATTTCAGGAGCCATGTACAGCACAGTGCCTATAACTTGTGCAGTAACGGTACTTCTTAAAGCAGATATCATCAAGCTAAAAGTGCTGAGACCAAGATCACAGATTTTAACGTTTCCAGCCTGATTAATTAAAATATTTTCTGGTTTAATATCTCGATGTATAATTGGATTGTTTTACATATGAAGGTTGTGACGAGGAAACTATTCGCATAGGCGATTTCTCTGGAATGTCGACTGTTATTGTTGACATTCCGTATATTCTCTCTCTCGCTGCGTACTCATCGCTCTCACGCACTTACAATATTGCCAAATATACATTTGGAAAATGTTTGTAAGGTGCGGAGATGGCAACAGAGCATGACAGCCAATATCGATGGGAGAGAGAAGACCAAGGGCTGTGAGCTTGTAAGAAGTTCAAGCGGCAGCCAGTACGAGCCGGACCGCGCTCGAGCGATAAGCTGATCGGGAAGCGAGCACGTGTGCGTGTGACAAGGAGAGTGAGAGAGAAAGAGGAAGGAAGAGAGCAGCAGCCTACGACGCCTTCGCTGCCGACGCCAACCCACGTCAACCGGTCTACGCGCAAGAGAGAGAGAGAGAGAGAGAGAGAGAGAGAGAGAGAGAGAGAGCGGCGGGACACCCGGGCAGCGGCGACGAGAAGCCGTAGGGGACGGGGTCGACAACAGCGGAGCGGCGCCAGGTCGGGCCAGTGACTGCTATTCCTCGGCAGCATCGGCAGAGCCGACGGCAGAGGCGAGTTGATTTTGTTTACGGCAACGGCCGATCTCGCGTAGAGAGACGAGCGTGCCTGGGCTCTTTGTGAGTCCGCGCGCTCGTATGAGGCGAGCAGTGATCCCGTGCGCGGTGAATCTGCTCCCTCCGATTACAGTGGGGAACGGTGTTCCCATTGAGAGGCACATCCGTGTGCGTAGCGAGCGCTCGTGCGGGAGCCACTGATGAAGATAGAATAAAGCGCCAAATTAGTGTTTTTGTGTATAATTAAATAGTTAATTAATTCTCTCCCCCCACCTTTCCCAGCGCATAGGAGTCGGCCTCCCACCGACTCTGCGGCAGACGGAACATCCGTGTCTCCGGTCTTGCTAAATAAATAAGTTGTGGCGTTGTACAGGGATATGGAAAAGTACAACGTTACAAATGGCGATCCTGCCAGGATTTCTGCCATGCGCTGAGGTGTGAGTGAGGAAAGGAGAGAAGAACTCCCGCACGGAAGAAATTAGTGGTGTCCACGAAAAAAAAAAAAAAACAAAATGTCGCCATATCGGGAGTTTCAAAATTAGGGAAAATTAATCAAAACCCGAGTGCCTACGGATTTTTGATTTTTTTTTTGAATTTTGATTTCCTTGGGATTCGCGAAATGAAATACTTTTTCGATACATAAAGTCGAGCATGAATACCACAAACTTGGGAGGTAAACAGCCTGCGCTGTTTACATTTTGAGATAATCGCGCGGATGACAATACACGCGACGATTATATTGCGAGAGTCGCGCAAGTAGTTGCCAGTTGAATGTGAAATTTTAAAATTTAAAATTATAACGTGAAATATTTTTCGAAAGTGTGTTGATAGTTGGATAGGATGTTTGGGTGCGCGGATTAGCGCGGAACGGAGCCGGCCGAAGTTGATATTGATGCGAAATACAATTTAACTTTGGACTCGGGCATTAAATATATTAGATGAATTTTATTCGAGAAGATACAGTAGTTGAATCCTCCGTTTGAGCGCACGTGACCGAGTGAATTAGATTAAGCCATTTTAAACTGAGTGTGAGAGCGTGAGAATAATTAGCGTAATTGTGTTGTTTTATTTGAATAAAATGTGCATGTGATGGTTTTTTTTTATATAATTCAGGTGATATATATTGATGTATTTATTTATTCACTGAATAATATTGTTTTTAAGTAATTTTATACTCTTATCATATTTTATTTTTGATTTTACATTTTCTTTTTAATATGTTTTATGTGATGTTTTTATTGTTTGCTAAATATTTTACTTGTGTTGTGCTAGCTAAAGCTAACTTTGCGAGACTCCGCTGAGCATAGTACGCACCTAGTGCGGAATTGCACGCGTGAGAGTTGAGCGCCGTGATATAGATACACGTTAGTTTGAGTTCAACGCGCGCTCGTGCGCGCGAGTGAATTTGAGTCTCGCCAATTGCCGTGCAATTGGTTATAGATTTATGTGTGGATTTTAACAGTGCCATTCTGCATGGGGGGAGAAGGTACTACGTGCATTTTGGTAGATAGTCGTCGTACGCGTTTTTCTGTTAAGATAATAAATTTTTTGTTTATTAATTAATAGCAATGTCGTCTTCCGCTCATTCTCGCAGAATGCGGAAACTCCGTCGCCATCCGGGAGTAA
>JAWWEQ010050351.1:0-11738 GCA_035583055.1 Torymus tubicola
TATTGTCATTTATGTCGAGGTCTGTATTTCTTCCAAATGTTAGGTTCGTATATTTATTTAGAGATATTTTACCTATTGGTAGCAGGTTCGAGATTTTTTACTTAATGTTGGATTGATTTAAATTATCTTGCGTGCATATCGCTGTTAGTCGCGTTTTTTTGGTACTGATAGTTTTACTTAGGTAATAATATAGTTTTATTCCTCGTTCTGCTTGTTGAGTTAATGAATTGTTCCTTGAAATTGTTATAATGGTATATGAGACTATCATATGTGACATGCTGTAGATTGAACGGAAATAGTTTTTGAAAGGCATTTTAATTTATTATTTTTAAAATTCGTGTTTGGATAGATGTAGTTGTATTTGATTTTGATACGCTCCACCCCAAGCAATTATTCCATAATTGATTAGACTATTGAATAGAGCACAGTATATAATTTTTAAAGTATTGTAATCCATGAATCTAGTTATTTTACTAAAAATGAATATCAGATATCTGGTTTTGTTTATTAAATACTCTATGTGTTTGCTTCATCTCATATTAGTATCAAAATTAATACCCAAGTACTTTGTTTCAGTAACTCTTTTAAGCTGTTCATCACTGAGTTTTATATTAATAATACTTGGAACACTATTGCTATAGTTACCAAATGTTAAATAAACAGTTTTTTGTATGTTTAAAGTTAATTTATTGAGTCTAAGCCATATGGAGACTTCTTCCAGGTATTTATTCATTTGGTTTTCAACGTCTTTCCATGTTTTCCTTTGGCACTTACGGCTGTATCATCTGCGTAAGACAGAATAGAATTTTCTGGCATTTTTATTAGTAGATCATTCACATAAAGTATAAAGAGTAGGGGCCTAAGGATTGTCCCTTTGTGGGGCTCCAGTATCTATTATTTCAAAGTCACTTTCAGGTGTTCCTATTCTTACTTTTTGTCTTCTATTACTCAAATAACTTTCAATTAATTTATGTCCCTTTCCTCTTACTCCATATGCATAAAGTTTATCTAAGAGTATCTTATGGTTCACCGTATCAAATGCCTTTGCCAAGTCAAGAAAAATAACGGCAATCGGCAAGCTTTTATCTATATTTTCATATATTGTTTTAGATATATGGCTTAATGCATCTTTAGTTCCTATGTTTTTAATAAATCCAAATTGCCTTGTACTAGTTGACTGTAGTTACCCATGCCATTTTTTCCTGCTTTGTAAATTGGGATTACTTCTGCTGTTTTTAGTATATCAGGCCAAATTGACCTTTCTATGCAAAGATTAAACAAATAGGCTGGTGCATCTGCAATTATTATTTCAATAGTTTTCAATGTTTTTGTTGTATCCACACCGCCTTTTTTTAATTTTAATTCTTTTATTATTTCAATGATTTCTTTTTTATTTGTAGGTTGTATAAACAGTGTTTCTGGGTTGCTAGTAGGTAATTCTATTTTTCTGTGGATTGGCGCAGGTGATTCTGTTACTTAAATTTTTTCCGAGTTTGCAGTAGTATTCATTCATCTTGTTCACATTTTCAATTTCATTTACAATTATTCTATCATTATCTAATTTCACTTGTCTAATAATGACATCACTTGCTATTTTTTCTACCAATTTTATTGTTAATGCAGGCCCAGAGTTTTTTAGGATCATTTCTTTTCTCTTCGATTCTTTTTTATTGAATTGTAATTTCGCATCTTTAATAACTTTATTTAGCACTTTGACAAAATTTTTGTATTCGGCTTTAAGTATTTCATTATTCGGGTTCTTTTTAATCTATTGTATAGTACTTCTTTAGTGTTGCATGAATTTATTATCGCCTTAGTTATCCAATCTTTCCTGGAAGTATTATTTTTTTTCCGCTGGTTATGTCTTGTGTATTTTGAATTCTGTATGCAAAATTGTATATCTTTTATCAGAGCATTTACTATTTTATTTGGATCTTTAACATTTCAATATATGGACCAGTCAATTTGCAGTGCTGTGTTGAATAATTTTTTATAGTTAAGATACTCGTTCCTTTTTGCCTCTATGCTGTCGGACTTAATTGTTCTATCTTTGATTTCCAAAAATAGTAAATAGTGATCAGTAAATAATACTTTCAAGGTTATTGCTTTTGTAATCATAAAATCTGTTTTAACAAACATATTATCAATACATGTTCCCGATTCCGCAAACTCTTTTGCTGGTCTGGTGATACTTGTGAAATCTGGAAGATAACTTTTTCTAATAGATTATTTAGGAAGTCTAAACTTATCGCATTACAGTCTAGTATATTTATGTTAAAATCTCCAATTATAATATGATTCGGTACATTTCTTTTTTGCTCTAAGTACGTTTTAAAGTTAAGATTAAATTCTGCGCAACCAAGGTCATGTGATCTATATAGAGACGATATTTCTAAACTTTCGTTATTACTTAATGTGATAATAAAATTTATTATTTTAAATTTTCTAATAGTAATTATTTCATTAGAATGTATACCATTTTCTCTTATATAGACCACAACACCATCATTTTGATTAATATTTCCAAAATTATAATATATATTATAGCCTTTGATTCTGTAATACTGATAGTGTTTTAGTTTCCATACCTCTGTGCACTAACATAAGGTTTGATCCTGAGACTTTCAATAAGTATTTGTAAGTTTTCAAAATTTGCATTCATACTTCTAATATTCAAATTTAATATTAGATTACTATTACTATTTCTTTCCCTATTAAAAGTCTCAAGATCATTATACACTCTCTCCTTAATATGTAAAGTCTCTTGTATTTCTTGTAGAATATCGTATTGCTGAGTCATTGTAAGTTATTCTGCTGATCCATTATTTCTCGAAATCACGGTCGTTGTAATTAGATGATGCTTGCTGGAATTTTTTTGAACTGGTGGCGGTGTTGCACTTAATTTATCTACTAGGCTTTTCACTGACTTTGCTTGTCTCTGATAAAGTAGATTATTAGTTTGTAAGTTTCGTATTATCATTAATTCACTTGTTTCATCCCATGTCGGTATAAGTTAGGCGTCATCGGATAATCTATTGAGTTGATGTATTTTTTTATTTTGTTTTTTAATACAGTACATTTAATTCTATCTGTTGGTAAGTGGTCGGTAGATAAACTTGTTCTATATGTAGTGTTATTATATGTACAGTTTGCACATTCGACTTTGTTATTTTTGCATTTACTCACTTTGTGTTTTTCTGTACACTTAATACATATTGTATCATTCTTGCGTTTTGTTCCATTATGTCCAAAACGCCCGCAGTTGAAACATGGAGTTATGTTTATTAGATCATACACTTTGCAGCATTGATGATCTATAAAAATTTTATCTTTATTTTGTCTGATGTATTTGTATATATCTGGTGTTACTTGCATTAGAACTGTACTAGTTTTATTTCTCTTGTTGCCATACATGTGTAAGATTTTTCCACTATTATTAAATTATTTGAAATTTCTATTGTTGATATCCTCTCCCAGTTGAAAACAACCAATAAAATCCAATAAAAAAAATTTGCATAAGATGTTATAAGTATTTGCACCAGTAAAATTAAATTCTTATTATATCAAATAAAATTTATCTATTTATCAGCATAAACTAATGTTTTTATTAGTTTAAACCAATCAATAGATTATGGTTATTGTTTATATCAATGAATAGACACACTTTATTCGATTTAATCCGTTTTTACTGGTGCAAATAGTTATAACATCTTATGCAAATTTTTTTTATTGGATTTTATTGGTTGCTTTCAACTGGGTTTCCATACTCTCTTCGTCCATATTTGTAGTATTAATTATTCCTACAATTTTTATTATTGGATTGTTTTTTTTTCTTCTATTTTCGCCTAAAATTCTTTAATTTTTGTGGAAGGTTTTTCCGAGTATCTCTACACTTTCAGAATTCATACAGCTTATTTCAATTTCATTTTCATTTTTTGAACGTATAAACTTTGTTTTGATGCTTTTATCCGGTACTATGTAGTTTGTAATTAATTCAGCAGTATTTTTTTGTCTAGGATCCCTGTTTTTTATTGTTATTTTCGGTACACGTTTTGGTTTTGATCATTTATCACCTCAGCATATGTTTTCTTAGTTTCTAGATTTTCTGTATTTTTATTTTTGTGAAAAATCTATTAATTCTTTTTGTAATTGATTTTTGTCGGTTATTAACATTTCCACATCACTTTCATCATCTTTAACAGTATTGTTTAATTTTTCCACTGTTTTATTGTGTAGATCTTGCAGAATTTCTTCTCTTATTTCCTCAGATTTTTTTAATTTGTTTTGCGCTATAATGCATTTAGCAACGCCACTGAGCACATGTTCTTCTTTCGATTTAGAGCTTATATCTTTCAATATATAATTTGGACATGTTACTTTTAAGATATTAATTTTAAGAGTTTTTGTAATTTTTTGTCGTTTGTAACATTTTAAAATTATTTACTAAAATATGTTTAATATTTTCAACTCTTCTGGCAATAAATACATGAATTTTAAGTAATTTAAGCCCATGGAAATCCATCAATTTACCGTTAATGAAATATTTTTCCCTCAATAATCTACCTTTCCATCCATAGCTATACGTTTCGTTGGGTTTTGATATATTGCGGTTCAATACATTTCCGTACTTCCGGTACATTCCCCTAAATTTTGGTAAGCTTTGGTATGTTCTGGTACGTATCAGTACATTTCCGTATAAAGATATTTATAATTCATAAATTCATTTTTATAACACTTAAGAATTTTGTAGGTATAAGTATGTTACTACAAGTAAGTGTTCGTAAGTCTGCATAAGTTTAGATACCATTGGGTACATTTTGATATATTTCCGTAAAATGTGCTTATCGTAACCAAAGCATATGCAAATGTACAAAAATTTATACTGTGAAAAGAAAAAAAAACAAGAAAAGAATCGAAAGAAGAATGGAAATCGTATAAAAATCATACGATTTCTCGTACGGGTTTTTTCAATAAGGAGAAACCATAACGCAATACGATTTAATTAATATCATTGCTCTTAATTTTTCTTTACATTCATGGAGAAACATCTTATTTAAAGAGAATACAATTGAATTGAAACAATGAAGTAATATATTTTAACTAATTAAATTTTCAGATACATCTAATTCTGATGAAGATAATGTGGGAGAAGTTAGTATGCAAGTAGATCTCTTTACAAATCCAGGAACAGGTGAACAAAAAGTTAGCGTGAAAGGTAGTTAGCAAATTTAATATTTTCGATTTTATGTAGAGTTGATAACAATCATAGATTAATTTAATTATTTATGTTTATAGTTGTATCTGCTAATAACTTAAAGTGGCAGTTAGCAACTGGAATGTTCAAGCCTTTTGTGGAAGTGAACCTTATTGGACCTCATTTAGCTGACAAAAAAAGGAAACATGCAACTAAATCTAAGAATAATACTTTATCACCTAAATTTAACGAAACTTTTCATTTGTAAGTATGCAATCTATTAATAGTGTATTTTTGAAAAAATATGATGTTGTTGCATACATGCTGAATTTCATAATTTTTTAGTATTTTCAATCAGTCATATGAGCTTGTGTAGATTCTAAATTCGTAAATCTGTATTTTAAGTTCTCGAATATTATGCAGCAGTACTTGCAAAAAATTTTATAATATGTGTCAAACAAAAAATTCTGCGAAAATGTCTTAAAAAATTTCTGTAGACTTGTCTCCCTTATACCGATAGACTTACGAGAGATTTTTATCGTCGTAAAACCAATATCAATACAATTTTAAAAGATGTTTTCTGGTACTTAGAGTAGGTATGAAGACATTAGCTTCAGAGGATCTAAGCCTAGACTTAAAGACGAGATGATGATTAATGATGTTGAATTCCCCTAGATTTTCCAGATGCGACTTAGTAGTTTTATACAGGATGTCCGAGACAATCCGTCCACCCCTAAGATATTGCTGGAAAATGTTTTTTTTTTTAAACTGATGACACTCTTATAAGTAAATCGGATATGCTCTATCGATTGGATGTAAAAACAACTTCCGGTTTTAATCGGAACTGGTTTATTCAGACCAAAAGTACATTTTTTTAAATGGAACATGCATATTTTCTTTTCAAATTCGGATTCTTCGTCGAAAAATACATAACATTTATTTGGAACATTTTCTGGAAAATTTCTTCTTCTAATTGACCTCTGAAGTTTATAAACAGAAAGTTTATATTAAAGCTACGAATATGCTTGTTTTAACTTTTAAATCAGATAATTAATCGAATGTGTAGAACATAAATAAGATATTCATAGGTTTCTGCGGTCGCTGAAATCGAATCCGAGGTCAATTCGCTCGTATAAGGTCATTTTAAGATCAAATTGGGGAAAAACCGGGCAATAAGGGACGGAATCCGACGTCAGTTTATTCTTATTAGGTCATTTCAAGGTTATTTCAAGGTCAGCTTAAGGCGGTCTTATACCTAATGGCGCCTGGGGCCATGAATACCTGAAAAAATGATTAAAATTATTATTATTCCATCACTATTAGACCATCCAATCCTTATAGTCTGAAATATGGTGATTTTGAAAAAAAGGCTTCTGCGTTGTTTTGTTTTTAGAGACCGCTTGATGAATTTGAATGAAATAAAGTGGAAGTTACTTGTTATATGCCCCTCAATGGTAGGTTGCTCTGAAATTTTGAAATTTTTTGATTAAGTATTTTTTTAATCCCAAAATCCACTTTTTTATTCGTATTTTTCTGAATTTTTATGGTTCTTGTGATTAAAAAAATATAAATTATAATTTCAATCAAAAACTGTGAAACTTGTTTAGCAGATTCAATATCTATAAAGAATAAGTTATATTAAATCAATTATTACAATAAGACATGCTGCCATCATAAAAATATTGAAAAATCACAAGAAACATATATTTATATACAGAGGAAATAGTAATTAAAAAATCTATTTTAATGTTATAAAAGAAAATCAAGGCAGAAATAGGAATTAAAAACAGCATAGGATATATGAAACAATTTTTTGGATAATACAAGAAAAATTTAATAATGCTGTTTATTTATGAAGGAACGCTTAACAGGGATGAAAGTAATGAATAAACAAACTTATTACTCAAGAGCTATCGCAGCTTGAGAGAGAGCTACAGCTACAACTCTTTACCGCTTAAATGATTCTCAAATCCCATAATGAGCCTCATTCAATCATTGTCTAGGAGGCATCTATCAATGATTACTGCTCTAAATCTGGAAAAAAAATTCACAAAATATCTATCTTTCTACTAATTAATTACTTATTTAGTTAATTTCTACTTATCTAATATATCAAGGTGATTGAAATTTTTGGCTCACACAACGTAGAACTTTACTTGAGTGAATGTCTTTTTTGTGAATAACAACAAAGCTAACCTTAAACACACTCGCAATGAAAGCACACGTGGACGCACTGATCATCCGACACTGACTGCTGACTTCTCAGTTATCAGGCAGCGTTCATGGCGCATGGCAATGTTTCGTGGCGCCTTGAAAGCTGAAGCGGCGCCTTTCACACTTTTTTACCAGATGAGCTCGCAATTTAAGTTGGCGGATTGCATTTAAAATTTTTGAATGTGTTTAGATTATGTATGCATGTACAAAATATATAAACATTAAATCAGTTAACGTATTTTCTCAATTTAATGTGTAACCGAAACGCCTTTTTTTCGTAATATTTTTTCGATAAAAACTCAATAAAAAAATTAATAAAAATTAATTGATTGAACAATTATTTTTATAAATTTAAAATTAACATTCCAAAATATTACTTTTTTTCTTTAAGATTAAAATCAGTTGTAAAGTGGTTACTTATATGGCTCATATTTGCGTGATGAAACCTAAATCAGCCAAATCTGGTGGCACGATTTTACAGAAGTTTATTCACATTTTTGCTTGTATTTTCGGAAATTTTTCAAATACGTCTCTCAAACCTTTTTTTACAATTTGAGAATAATATATAAAATCGAAAAGTCAAAGAAAAAAAGTATTGATATTTTTCCAAATTTATAGGTATAAGACCGCCTTAAGTAGAAGCCTCAAGTTGAAAAAACGCCGAGCATTTGCGTCCAATACTCTTTTACATAAACTTTTGAAGACATTTAAAGAATATCAATCTCCTCATTTTGTCATTTATTGTAGACATCGTTATTTTATCTTACTTAGCGTGTTTTTATCAAAATAGGGAAAATAAATTCCAAAAATCAAATTCGTTTAGCAAGATGAAAATCTTTAATCTGAAAACATAACCCTTATTTTATAGTAACATAACATAATGACAATTTTTATAATAACATTATTAGATTTTTAAACTACTAATTGACCCGTACTCGTAAATGTATGATACGAGACGCTTTGGAATTAGAAATTTTTCTACTTTACGAAGGAAACGCTGCGGCAGGATTTTGGGTATTTTCCCTTTTGAGCGCTTCTTGTTTGCATTGACTCTCTCATTCCGCATCCCATTTACGGTGCTAAAGCCCGAGAGTGAGCGTTAGCTCCATCAGTCGCTCGAACTGAGACCCCAAAAAATCATACAGAGAGCAGTTGGACTTACTTGCCCGGTTTTTTTTCACAATTTAACCCTGAAATTGCCTAATACGAATAAACTGACGTCGGATTCGGTCTTAGCGATCCCAAAAAACATTATAAAGAGTTATCGGACTTTATTATCCGGTTTTTTCCCGATTCGACCTTGAAATGACATAATACGAGCAAATTGACCTCGGATTCGATTTCAGCGACCCTAGAAACCCATGAAAATCATATAAAATCCATATAACCCATTTATTATCCGATTCCGAAGTTAAAACGTGCAAATTCGCTGCTTCAATGCAAACTTTCGGTTTACAAACTTCAGGGTCAATTAAAAGTCAAAAATCGAAATTTTTCAAAAAATGTTTCAAATAAATATTATGTATTTTTTAACGTCAAATCCGAATATGAAAAAATAATATGCATTTTCCATTTAAAAAACTACGGTTACAACCGGAAGTGGGTTTTACGTCGAATCGATAGTGCATACTCGATTTACCTATAAAAGTATGATCAGTTTTCCGGCAATATCTTAGGGGTGGACGGATGCTCTAGGACACGGAGTATAAGTATTTATGGACTATTTTCCTCATGATTCAAAGAGAAGGATTCAATGCCTTGTTTATAGTTAGCGAAGTTTTATTTTTCAGACCTCTCAGCTAGATTATATTTCCATTCGTTATCGGAACCCAAAATTCTGAAGGTCTTTATGGGATTCCCGTAAAAATATTATATTAACTTCGACCCCTTTATTGTTTGTTATTATAGATATTTCCTCCATATTCTGTTAAATTGACTAATGAAATGAGAATGGGATTGAAGATTCTCCGTATACAAAATGCGTAGTGCATCAATGAATAGTCCTGCAAAATTGTTGAGAGATTTTAAGTCCATTTAGAGCGAAAATCACTGCTATAGTCACCCAATTCTATGGTCGAATTGTAGATTTAACAACCTGCATAAAAAGAGTATGCGCATTTCTCGGGACCCTCTGTAGATTTTGAAATAGCTGGCTAATAATATAGACTCTACCCTGCATGATCAAATATGAAATGAGCGAAATTAAAATGAAAAATTTTAGTTAAAATTGAGTATAATGCTTGAGCAGACAATATGGAAAAAAGTAAAAATAAACGTCAGTAGAGTTCACTCTAAAAGTAATAAAAATTGAGATCCTTAAGCACTAACACACGGGTTGCATTGACGAATAATTTAGTTATGACTGAAGATATTTTAGAGAAATGTAAAAGTTTACAGCAAAACCAAAATCGGCACAGAGGTTTTCAACGCCAAATAAATCTAAATAGATAGACAAGGAAACTTGGAGTCAAGTGAACAAAAAAAGAGTCAGGGTTAGTCCAAATGAAAATACAATAGTAAAAAAACGACAAACACACATGAAAGATTATTGGCTAGGAAGCCCAATTAGTACAAGAAATTCATTTCAAACACTTCAAAGTAAACAACAAACAGACGAGGATGAAAATATGAAAAATAGTAAAACGAAAATACACCGAATACATTTAAATCATAAAAATCACCACCTATCTACGTAAGCGGCGCACAGTGGGAACAAATGGATTTTTTGTGACAAAATCATATGGCCCGGGATTGGATAAAGATATCTTTATAATTTTTTTTAAATAAAGGTGAGGATATGTACAATATGGGAAAACTATACCCGTTATGAAACTTTAACATCATATTCTCAAAAAACCTACTTGAAAAATTGTTTTTTGGTGATATGACACTTTTCCGATGTATTTTCACCTGTTGAACACGAATATTTTGGTCCCATCAGCCCAAAATCAAAACATTTCAGTAAAAAGCGATATTTGCATGTATATATATATTCTTATACTATATAGTTGTAAGCACTTTTTCTTATGACCTGGCCGCTCCCCGTTCGCTCTCCCCCGCTCTCCATCCACTTCCTATCCGCTCCTCCCCGCTCTCCAAAATAACGTAAAAATGTCTCACTCCCCATCAGCTTTTCTTTAGTATAGATCGTATAAACAATTAAAATACATTCTATAATACTGCGCAATTCCTTTGTTTACTATCACAATATTTGGGCCAAATGGCTAGGTCCTAAAACTAATTCAAAATAGCATATTCAATCAAAACTGCAATATTAAGATCTCCACACATGCAACAACTCAGGAAATTAGGGATCCAGATTCAGAAGATACTGGCGCACCACCCTCCTGAATCTGGAAAAGAATGTAAGATAGCGTAGGGAGGGTGGGAAGTTAAAAAAAAAGCGCCTTGAACCTGAAACGATCCTGCTCCCACATCTTACTTTACGACAGGTACTCTAAGTTCAAGTGAATTCCTCTTTAACACAAAGTCAACCACTGCGTTTACGATAGAGGGTTATATCAACGTCCCTTCTGACCCCGAAACATATCTTACACACAAGTTACTTAAACGTTGCAGTAGAATCCAATGTTTATTTATCACGCCAAAGTACACTACAGTGCAGTAGTCCAGATGCGGCTGAACTAAAAGCTTGACTAAAAGCTTGCGCGCAGTTTCGGTTGTAAATATCCTGATGAATTGCAGACTATATAGGGCTTTATTTACTTTTTTTACTATATATATCCCTCCTCATCCTCTCCACGCCTACTTCACGACTAACGCGAAACACACTAAATTTAACATATTATATTCTAGATTACAATTAAAATATTCTCAAAATTTTAATTGGGGGTTGACGAGCGGAGCGAGTAGAGGGGTACCCCACTAGTATATATATATATATACGTATATATATATATGTGTATATAAACGTAAGAATTGGTACGTTTGAGGAAGATATAAGTATAAGATATTTAAAAGTATAAAAAATTCACTAAAATTAATTTTTAAATGAAAAATAAAAATAATAACTTTAATATAAAACTTTTTACAAAAGTGTAAAATAAGGCAAGTATAGACGTTTTCCGTCTGTTTCTCGACCGCTCCCTTTCTCGTCCTCTCCTCACTCCTAACCTCATCTATTCAATAACACCTCTCTAAATTGAAATAATTTTTTTCGTGAATATAAAAAAAATAGTATATTGTTAAAAATATTATTTAAACTTTCCATATGCTTTTACGTACTTTTACACTTAAAAAGTTGTGAAATCTCACTAAAAAAATTTTTATAAAGTATTAAAAATAATAATATTGTTAATATAAAACTTTC
>JAWWEQ010050352.1:0-11736 GCA_035583055.1 Torymus tubicola
GGGTGCAGGGTGTCACATATATTAATGTAAAGACTCTGTAATTTTACTGGCAATAAATAAATAAATAAATAAATAAAATATAAACCTTTAGTCTCCCGCTCATGGACTTATTGTTGTACAGAAAAGGAGATTCCAAAATCAAGTTCAGCGGATCAAAAAATCTGCTAGGTATTCTCCGATTTACACTAGAAGTTGATCTGTTAGAGCGCTTGAGTTAGGACATTCTTATGTTCTCGCCCGAGATAGTACTGTCTTACGCGTTCGCTCGACTTAGCCTCTTCATCCTCACAGCCAACGATATGTGACTTATTGCACGAACAAAGCGAGTACTATTAAGTTATCAGCAAAATTTAATTACTTATGTTTTAACGTTAAACTAAGTTCATTTTTTGTACGTTTTTCTTTTTAAGAGAAAATTCTAATCGTTTTTTTTTTGCGCACGTCAATAAAGTGAGTTCATTTTTTTTTTTAAAGAAAATTGTAATCTTTTGCGCACTTCAATAAAGAGAGTACAGTTTCTATTTTTTTCCTTTTTTATTTGAAGCAAATAAATTGAATTTTTTATATATTTTTGGATGCATGAAAATTTTCTTTATTTATTTGTTTGTTTGGAATATTTTGTTGGTCACAAATAATAAATTACGATTAGTATTTAATGAACAATTTTATATTTGTTTTTTAGCGTGCTTTCGCTCGATAGCTCGCGTCGGCTCGCTCTCGCGGATTTTCGAGTTTTTTTTTTATTTTTCGTATTGATGACCTGCCCACGGGCAGCGTTTGTAACTGTCCAGCTACAGTTTTGTTTGTTTTTGTTGTTAGACCATCGGGGCTAATAATTTTGAAAATTTGTTCGATCTTCGAGGAAGTGTGAACCCCCGCTCGGTAAGTTCTACTGCCATTGACAACATTGTGTGTAATAACTCTTGCGTTGTTAGTCCGAATGACTAGCAACCAGGCTACAACATAACAATTGGTGACAGCGTTTTGGATTTTTATACACAGTCGTTAGGTAGATTTCGGTCGAAGTTTCGACGACGGGAAATACATTGGATAATTGAAAATTCGCTTTTGAAACGGACTAGCAAGACGGCAAAATTTACGCGATGGAACGTTAAATGTAGTCCGCATTCAGGAAGCGAAAAATGCGAAGCTGGAAGAAATAGTTGCAGAACAAAAACGTATGTCAGAGCAAAACCTTGTAAATTGTACGACCGATCAGAACGCGTCTCAAGACACAACCGTGCTAGCAGTTAAAAATCCCGTGACACCAGTCAAACCAAATAGGGTTTCGAATAAAAGATTTGAGGGAAACGTAGTACCCGAAAATCAGGGAGGAAATGAGGCGGAGTTGCAGGATGATACCGTTGCGGGGCAATTAGCAGAAATTTGACGAAGTTTGCGTGAAATAAGACGGAATCATGAAACACGCGAGGCGAGACTAAACGTGATAGAATTCCGCCTACTTTTAGATTAAAAGAAGCTTTGAACAGTGTATCAAATTTTGACGGCACGAATTTAGATACTTTTATTAGATGTTGTAAGAGAGCATGTAATCTAGTATCGAAGTGTTTGGAAGAAGATTTACTCAATCTTTTTAAGGCAAAATGCATGAAAGTACCTACATTGCCTTCGAGAATCTAGAATTTGACTCATTAGACGTGTTCGTCCACCGGCTTAAACGCTTATTCGAACCCACTGAAATATTAAATAAATTGCGCGGTAGACTCGATGTAATATGTAAGAAACGTGATGAGACCATGCTATCATATATCGGTCGAGTTATGGATATACGGAATAGTATGTTCAATTTAAAGAAACGTGAGATGGGGGGATTTAAGTAGATATGAAATACATGAAATTGAACGCGATGTCTTTGAGGGATTACGAGATGGTTTACCTCCTGACTTTAGATTACGCATGAATACGAATAGAGACTGCACGATCCGAGAAGTGATCGATGATGCAATATTCGCGGATAAGCAAATAGAAAGAGACAACCGAAAACATAATCGTTATATACAAAATTCAAATTCGATAAAGATACGGAAACGCGTGGAGTACCGAGAAGTAATCTAAGAACTAACAGTTCAGAAACCTCTGCCCCCTCTACAAATAAACCGTACTTGAGTAACGTTCAGTACAATTACTGTAAGGAGTTTGGACACATGAAGATCGATTGCAGGAATCTGGCTTACGTGGTCGCGTGGCGTCACAGAAACGGCATGCCGGATCCGAATCAGGGCGCTAGCGGGGTTCAGGCGACCAATACGCGTCCGATCAACAACGCGGAGCATGTTTCAACAACCTCGTCTTCAACGTCGGAGTAGATACAGCAGGTCCTATTACAATAGTGTACTTGGAGTCGAGAGATTTTCGGCAGCCGTCAACTGAGGCGATGGTCGATTCGGACGCACAACAAAATATTGCAAAGATTTCGGCGTTGCGTGGGGATTTACTATGTTACGAATACGAAAGACCAAGATTACGTGGAATTTCGGGGCAAGAGCAGTCTTCTTTAGGCACTTGCTATGTCGATCTGTACGGTAAAACAACAAAATTCATAGTCGATCCAAATAATTTTCCTATTAAACATCAAATTATTCTCGGTTCACAGTTTTGTTAAGCTAACACCGCCATTATTGACTGCATTAACAAATAATTAATTTTCGGTAATCAGAAATTGCCTTTTGCTCCGAAAATAATTTATCGTGTGCCACCGAAAACGGCCGTAGAAATACCAGCGCGTATCGTAGAAGGTAAGGAATTGTCTGTGGGATACGTGGCTCCCTTTGAAATAAAGGATTCAGGCAACGTGTTTATAAAAGGAGGCGAAGTAAAGCCGTACAATGGGGAGGTTAGTGTACTGCTAGAGAATAAAAACGAGGCTACGCGAGAAGTGTTAGAACAAGAAGTCATTGTACAACCTTTAACTTCTGAGTGCGAGTTATACCAGACGAAATTGACGGACAACGAATTTAATGTATTACTGAATAAATTAATAGATCTAGGAATGCCCAAACAACCTAAGGCAATAGAAAATACGCGTGAAGTTTCTGAGGTTAATAATAATGACGACGCGATAAACGCGGAGAGAGAATTAGTCGGCTATATTAAAGAAATAGAGTCACAGTTTGGAAAGGTCAATGAATGTGGAATTGTCGAGATTTGCAATTTTATCGAGATTGAAAAGGATAAATTTATTGTCAAAACAAATGAGAATATAAACAAATATGACGTAAATTCAGTTGAAACGCTTGATCGTAAACAAAGAGTTTTAGATTTAATATTAAAAGAACGCATGGGACCGGAACTATTAGAGAGATTAGACTCATTGATTGACAAGACATTTTTCAAATTTATGGCATACTAAGAGTATCAAGCATATTAAGAAACACCCCCCAAAAAATTTTCAAGTTATTTAAATGAAAATTGCGAATTGAATGCGCGTTTTAATAGTTTCAGCCCACTGTGCGACGCTCGGTAAGGGAAAAAATCGGAAAAAAGGCTGATTCAATTTGTGAATCGTTGAAAAATATTTCTAGAAACAGATTCTTGTAGGTAATTGTAGAAAATCATGATAAATCCATATAAATCCCCAACATTTATTTGTAAAATGAAAATTTTTTTTATTTTGTATCTACAAAAAGAAATTGTTATTTTACAAAGAAATGTTGGAAATTTGTATGAATTTTTCGTGATGTTCTACGATTTCTGCAATTTCAGGAACGTTTATGCAATGTTCATGAAATGTAGGGCATTTGAGGGAAACGAGTATTTATAGGTAATCTATTACCCACAAGAATCTGTTTTCAGAAATTTTTTCAACCATTCAGAACTTGAATCAGCACTTTTTCCCATTTTTTCCCTTACCCACCCCACTGTGCGCGATTGCTCTACGTCACGCGATACTGCGGTGCGCGACCCTCCCCCTCCTCGATTCTCACTGTGTGTTGCGCCTCGACCCTGTATGCGCGTATGCTAGTGCGCGGCTATTACATGTGTGTACTGTGTCATCGTCGAGGTGATTCTCTGACTTCGTCACAATGTACATCTATCCATTTACGTAGATTATTAAAAATAGAATTAGAAAACTGTACGGAGTATTGATCGTGCCTAAAAATACAGTTTTATGCAGTTTATTTTTTTATAAAAAGTATTAAATAAGATCATTACTTACATGCACATGTTCACGCATTATTTTTATAATACCTTCTAATTTTTGTAACCATATTGTCTGAGACATTAAGTCACGATATCTAACGGCAACTTGGTTTTGAATTTCGATATTTAACGTATGAGTAGCTGAAATTTTTAAATTTATAATTAAAATATCGTTACCTGTAAAAATGAAAGTTTTAACTTAAATATAATTATATATTCTCCAAAAGTACAATTAGAAATAAAAATTTTGTAGTACCCCAATTGAGCAAATTTCTTTAACAAATAAATGATATTTCTAATAAAAATCTGTAATGAACTTCTGTGATTTATTTATCACTGATAGTGTAAGGCTAATTAGGCAGTACGGATAGTAGCTTCGACAGTATGTAGTTAAGGTGCAAACTTGTAGAAAACCAACAGAGACGGCAGATCATTGTGAGACCCAGTGAAATTAAGAGAACCGAAACGAGTCCGAGTACAATAACTAAGTAAGCTGCTCTGCTCACGTACATTATCCAAGCGAAGACACGGAAACTGCATAAACGTCACGTGGACTAATCGGTGAAACTAGCTGTGCAGCGTTCCCAGAGGTTTCTTGTTAAAAAAAGGGGAGAACTTGTGACATATTCATCACTGATAGTATAAGAATAATTAAACAGCACATATAGTAGCGTTAAACGGTATGTAGTTAAGGTGATGTATATGTGCATTTGCGTGACGACGGTGATCGAGCATACAGGCGCTCTTTAGTGATACGGTCGTAAAGTGTTTGCTTATATTACAATAAATAGTTTAATTGTCCACTTACATTGTTGTGTTCTTATTTCTACAAGCCACCCTCGCCTAATAGTGAATTGTAGTTATAACAAGATATAACATCTGGCGGCTAAGAAATAAAACAGCGCATGCGAGCAGAAGTAAAGTGTCGTGTTGAGAAAACGCCCCGTGGACTCAAAACCATTACGTAATGTAGGAAAGTGTGTTAGCGTGGGTACGAGAAACGTGGTACAGTGTAATAGTCGGAAGAGACTAATTAATTTAAACGAAAATTATAGCTAAATTAAAACAGTGCGGATTAAATAAATGATAAATAAACTAGAAACTGTTTGGATACAAACTTTTAATAAAGGTGAAGTAATTGCGGAATTAAAAAAAAGAGAAGTACAGTTTAGTAAATACGATAGTTTTAATAATTGAAGCAATTTATGAAAGAAATCGAATAAAAAAAATAACACAGAGATAACAGAAAGAAATCTAGATAAGGCTATAGTTAAAACGTCGGTAACAGAGGAATCTTTATCAGCAGGTTTATTGCAACAGGTACCGCGCTACCACAAAAGCAAGAAGGCGAGAATACAGAACAGTCCAATCAGAACGAATCCCGAGTTACCCCGAGTGACATTGTGTCGAACGAAGACAATAGTGATATGGCCGACGCGAAATCTAAATTTCTATTGGACGATGACTATGAGTTTTTTGAGAAAAAACTATACTGTTAGTTTCTCACAAAGTATATAACAGACGATAAGGTAAAAGTCGCAACTCTAGTGAATCGCATGGGTGATGAGGCTCGCGCGCTTCTAAAGCAGCTCGTTGGTCCAACTAAGATTACAATCAAAACGTTCGCTTAAAATATGAAGATCATGCCTGAGCAATTAAAGCCGTCACCGTCAGATGTAATGGAAAGATGTACATTTGAAGAAACTTGCACTATACTGCGGCTTTAAAAATTTAGATGACACTGAGTCGCGACATAGAGTCGCTCGGTCGAGGCCTCACCTTGCTTACTGATCGGCGAGTGGGCCATTGAGGCTGAGAGCCGTGCCCTCTGCGCGACCCAGCAGGTGCCTGCTTCCCAGGGTGCTCTATCCTGCAGCTCGCTATCTTTGCGAAGTTCTACTTTATCACCCTACGAAGCAGCTCTTCCAACTTTTCTGGGTTGGTATCTTCCAAGCTAACCACAGCAGCCACTTTGCCCTCCTCGGTCTCGGCTGGCCTTCTTCTACGAGTCAGCATTGGGAGACGGCCTATACGCCATATCTGGTAGGAGGGCTGCAGCTGGCGGTGGCGAGGGACGAAATGTCTTCGCGTTTTCCAGCGTCTGCTCCGTATCTACCGCCAGCTCTAGAAGCTCCTGTTCCGATGAAGCTGGTCTACCTGCTGTTCAGCGCTGGGCGGTGGCGACTACACGTGGTGTAGTCTCTCACTGTCTCATCCGCTCCCTGCGTGCGGTTGTCGGCTTCGGAAACTAACCGCTGCTGGTACCTCTTCGTAGAGCCATACCAACGCCTCGCTGAGGCTACGAAATCTTGCCACGTGGTCCATTTATCATTCTCATTGCGGTACCAAGTGGCTGCCGTGTCGGTGAAGAGTTCCGACAAGGATGACAGTACCTCTTGTTCCGAGAGGTTTGTGAGGACGCTGCAATCTTCCAGACTTGCCAAAAATATGTTGATACTCTGACTCTTCGCGCTAGAGAACCGTATTTGCCACTTTCGGACCACGTGTCCGATGTCTCTCGAGTGGTTAAATCCCGACCTCGAGAAACTCGACGACATGCCTGCCGCACTGTCATTTGGCCAGCTCGTACCTCTCGCCGTGCTTCGACGGTCTCCCCCCCACCCAGGCTACGTTTTCGGGGCCGAAATCAGCCTGTTCTCCGGGGCGAGCTGGCTGCGGCGATGGCGATGGCCTGTCCCAGACTTCTCGCTGTTCTGCGCATCCCTTGTGCTTGATGCCGCGACTCGCTGTTGCTCCGCCTTTCTATTTATAACCATCTCCTTTTGGCATGCTGTGAGCTTCTCTTCTATTGTCTTCACCTTCGCTATCAGCTCTACTAGCAGCGAGCCGACTTCTCTCGACACCTGGAACTCTGTTCCATCGCTCGCCAAGAGACGTAACATGTCACCTGGCTGCGTTCTGTCCATGCCGTCCTCCACTCTTCTTGTTACGTTGCATGCATCTTCTTGCGTATTCCTTTCTTCGTTACTTGTTTCTCTCCGTTGCGTGATGTCGTCATCTTCGGCCTCTGGCCTCGTGTTGGCCGGTCTTTCTTGTGTTTGTGGGTGTTGGTGCTGAGTTGCGGCCTCTGCCATCGCTCTTTTTAGTATTTCCTGAATGCTATCGCTCGCCAGGATCGTTTTGACTGGGTGCACATCCCACACCGTCGTTTGCACGAAGGATCCGTCTTCCTCTGTGACGATCCTTCTTAGCAGCTCCTCCCTGAGCGCTATTCTTCATGTAATCACCTGGTCCGAGCTCTCTGTCTCCAGGAAATCTTCCAGCACATGTATGCCCAACACCCACTTACTCAGCCTGTCCATCAGACTGAATGGGGTGCCCTGTCGATTCATCTCCATGCGCGACAGGTAATTGTCTATCTCATTACTAGAGAGCGACAAAACCCAATCCTCTACTGCCTCTTCTATGTCCGATGACATTTTAATACTGTTTTTGAGTTTGTACAAGGGGATTTATCAACAATTCAAATTTTAATCTATGTGCTTTTGCCCTGTCAGTGGTATTCTTCACTAGGTACCTACTGGACTACCACTGACTCTTAATACAAGTTTTTCCAACTGGTGGTCCCTATTCGCTCTTCCAAATCTACGGGGATGGAGCACGTCTCACTGTCCCCGTCCTCGAGGAGCCTCTATCTCTCTTCCTCTCTAACGCTCACTCCTGGTTGGTGGCGGCCCTGTGGCGGTCACTGGTGCAGCGGTAGAGGCGCGGCGCACACACTAGATCACCTAGGTATGCGCGCGGTGACGTCACTCACTATTCGCGTGTCACGGCTGTCACACACTCTCATGACTACAACATGTCTGCTACTCGACTACTACTTCCTTATCATCGTCTGCGTCTTCTCCGTCTATCTTGTTCGAGCTCCGCGCGGCGCGCTAACAATCACGATCCAAATAAGTGCACGAGATTCGAATCTCGCGACGCTGTATATATAATTATTCGGACCTTATATCAGCGCCCGTTACAGTGGTTTTTTGGTTTTTCGATCCGGCGAGGGTCATTGTGTTTTTATTTTAAATAAAAATACAAATAAAAACAAGTTGTTGAATTTGTTGGCAACGTTTCGTCGGCTAGTGCGCCAACCTCTTCAGGCTATTTATTCAAAGTTTAAAAAACATAGATTAAAACTACAATATATAACAACAATAAGGAAAACAAACAATTATTTACCCAAATACATTAACAAATGTTAATGAGTCCAAAACGAGGGACGTACAGAGTGCATAGTTGAACGTGTATGGAAGTACGACAATTTTTTCTGGCAAGTGAAAGGTTTAAATAGTCCGGCTACGTATACAAAACAAATCAAAACAATAACAAAGAGCGCAGCCTTATATTTTCAATTTCCTTAACGCTGGGAAGTACGTTCGACTTAAAGTAAATATCTCTTCTTTCTTATGTATATTATTGCTATTACATTTGATATTTAACATTTCACTAATCAATCTCTTTTTATAATTACTTTCATGATCTATTATAGTTGCACCTTCCCACTTGAAACTATGTTTATGGTTATCTGCGTGCATAAAGACTATGGAGTCTGGATTTTTGTTATTTTTGGGCTCTCTAACACGTGTTCGTAATGACCTTTTGGTCTCTCTAATGTATGTTGCCGAGCAGATGTTGCAAGTGAATTTGTAAACCACGTTGGTTTGATCCCATTTTTCCGTCTTATCTTTTCCAAGTTTAATGATTGGAGTAAGACTTTGCTTTAGAGATGAAATCGTACCAATATTGTAGGATCGGAAAACCAAAAAACTACCAATAAGTATTTGTATGTTTCAGGAAGCGAAACAAATTTAATAATCAAGAAGTGATTATTAGTGAAGATATGAGAGATTTTCCTTTCAAGGCACATTTCTGAAAATCTGAAATTTTAAATTTTGGCGTTAAGTTTTTTTTTAAACTAGTCGATGGATTTTCATGGGATCAAGTGCAAATTATTTGAAATACATTCACCTATGGTATACAGCTCGGGATTTTAAAACTTTTTTGATTAAGTATTTCTTTTTAAATTATCAAAATTAACAACAAAAAATGTTTTTTTACATAAAAAACGTACTTAATGAAAAAATTTTAAAAATCCAGAGCTTCAGATTATGGGTGGGTGTATTACAAAGCTTTGTACTGTACCCCAACAAAATCCATTAATTAGTCTAAAAAAAATTAACGCCAAAGTTTTTTTCTAAAAAGAACTGTATTACAGGACTAAAGGGATGAAAGGAACCTCTAACTTTGTTATATTATCCAAAAATAGTTATACTTATAGTAAATAACGTTTTTTTATTGATAATAATATTTAATTTTATTTTTTTAGATAATTTTGGCCTCAGTGATCTGTAGGTGTAAGACCCTCTTAAGGTGGGTCTTTCACAACTTCCCTAGTCAAAAAAGTGCTAAATAAAGAAGTTACCTAAATTTTTAAAAACCGTAGTTGAAATGTGATTTATTCATTTAAAATGATAGCAATAATCAATATATTATAATGACATGTCGATATTTTAAAAACAGCACAAACCATTATTGATAACTAATCTTAATCTTTTTTATTTCTTAACCGATTTTAATTTTCGAGGTTTCATTTTGTTCCTTGAGTAATTTCATGGGGACCTACCCATGGAAAAATTTAAAAGTATTGAAAACCCAGAAAGTTATAGCCAATTGTTTATAAATCATGAACGAGGTTATCAAAATCATTTTTTTTCAATTGTCTATAACTTTTGGGGTTTTGAATACTTTTAAATTTTTCCATGAGTAAGTCCCCATGAAATTACTTGTGACACGGCAGATTGCCTGTCACATTGAAAGTAATTGGGGATGTGCGGAGTAGGAAAATTCGCATCATCGTGTCGCGAAACGAGCACGTGTGATCACGATATTTTCGTATGTTTACGCGCGCACACACTACTTCTCTCCCGTGTCCTCTATGTAACTGCCTTCCCGTCCCTCGCCCGTAACCGCAATAGCAGACAGCAACAAGGAATAGTCAAGGTGAGAAAGTGGCTGTTGACAATGTTAGAAGACTAGAAGCTACAGCCACAGTTTTATTCAAGTATATTATATTGAATTTCTTCGCCGTATACGACAATAGAAGAAAATACGATGCTCAAGGTCGACTCTCTCTACGCCGGCTACAATGTAAACACGAGGCTGCCGGCCGTGTTACCGAGAGTTAAGCCCGAGCTGTAGCCGATCTCGGCCGAAAGATGACGAAGAGGGCCAAGTTCTACTAAGGCGAGATTGCGACGAAAATGCTATTCCCGTATACGTGATCCCCGAATGTGTACCACCCTGGAGAGCGTCCGCCGAGCCCAGGAAGAGCGAGTGCTGAAGCTTAGCTGACCGTAGTGTAGGTCGCCTCCCTCTTTCCCTTTAACTTGTGTGTGAGCGCATAGTAATTTGCCGCATGGTCTACGACTTCGTCCGCGACCCGCTGCTACAGCTCAACCGCTGCTAGTAGCCTCAATGAGATAAAGAGTTGATCTTGTGCTCGTTTCCGCGAACGGTGCAAAGCGTTGTACCTGGCGCCCTGGCTTTTGTTCGTGCCATCGCGAACCCCTTAGAATTATGTATATTTTTGAGATTTGTTATTTGATTAAATAAACTTTATTTCATTTTATGTTTTGAGTTTAATTACATACATACAACTCGCGAACATGGCGGCGAGATGTAAAGAACCACACGACGCTCCGCTAAACAAATACTACAAATGTCATTCAATCCAAAAAGTAGGTGCAGTAGTGTGTGTTTTATGTTGTAATTTTCAATATACAAACGAAGTAGTCACAAAACATAACGCTGGTGTTCCCATAAAATTCATAAGCAGTTCTTTCATCATCTACCAGGAGCACCCGAACTTCGCTCTAACCTCAGCCGTGCCATATGGAGAACAGCTGAACCAACAGGTGGCAAGTTTCATATCGCAGCGGTACAAGAGTGAAGACAGAGAACTGTTAAAGCAAGAGATCTTATTAGAACTAGATCCAGAAGTAGAATTAAGCAAAGGAAAAACAGTGAGTAAAACCATTCATGAAGACCTCACTGAAATTGACACATTGAAAATCGAAAACAAATTACTAAAAGCATTATACAACGAAGAGCAAGAAAAAAATCAATTATTAAACAAATTGTTGACCAAAGAAAAAAAAAGCAAACAAAATAAAAGTGAAAAAATTGTGATAAGAACATATGCTAATGCATCAAACCAAAATTACACTAAACCAAAAGCCAAAAAAGTGCCTAAATTAATTATTAAAAAAACAAACAGCAATGACAATACAGACATTGAAAATACTGTGTGCAATTTCTTAACTAGTGATAAATCCATCCAAACTAAGAACATTATCACCAAAAACAAAGATACTGTGATAATAAATTGCATGAACGAAGAACGAGACAATCAAATTGACAAAAACTTAAAACACAAACTTAATGAAAACATAAAAATTGAAAAAGAACAAATAAAGAATCTAAAAATGAGAGTCATAGGAATAGACAAGACTTTCAAAAGTAAAGAAGACATCGAAGATGACATAAACCAAAGAAATTTTA
>JAWWEQ010050353.1:0-11734 GCA_035583055.1 Torymus tubicola
GCTGGATTACTTTGTAAAGTAATGTAATGTTTTTGTATTTACTCTGGTTCTAATAAATAAATAAATAAATAAATATAAAAATAAATGGCATGAAATTAGTCGCAATGGTAGATTAAGGTGCCGCGCAATCGTATTTAGGTAAAGGTATCAGCACGACTTTAAGAGGAAAGTTTTCGCCCTTGTCATCAATAGTAACCGTAGCCGACGGAACGGCTGTAGTATCTCAGGGAATACTTAATGCTACTTTTACAATCGACGGTACTTGCAAATCCATGCCCTTGAATATCTCGGATGATCTTCAATACGAAGATTTGCTAGGTATTGATTTCTTAAGACTTTTTAACATCCGTATCGATTATGAACATGACACATGAAGTACAGACAAGGAAATTCCCCACCCCTTTTACCCGTATGGTTTAGATCCAAGTTGAATCCCCGTATTAGCCAGCGTAGGTGGTTTAGTCCCCGCGACTCCGCTCGAAATGGCCAAAGTCAAAAAGCTAGTAGAAGAACTTGTCCCCGAGAGCCCAAAAACTTTAAGTACCTGTCCCCTAGTCAAGCATAAGATAGATGTGCAAGGCCATGAACCCATTAAACAGAAAACGCGAAGAACCTCTCCGAAAATGATTTTAGCTGCCCAAGCTGAAGTAGATAGGATGTTAGCCGAAGGTATTATCGAGCCATCGGAAAGCCCGTGGAGTAGTTGCCCCGTAATAGTACCAAAAACCAATGGTAAAAATCGTTTTTGTATTGATTATCGAATCGTAAATCAGTTAAGTAAGAAAGACGCGTACCCTATTCCACATATCGACGATATTTTCGATAAACTTCGCGCTGCTAAATATATTTCAACGCTTGACTTAAGCCAAGCATATCATCAGATACCGTTAGAGGTAAACAGCCGCGAGGTGACAGCTTTTACGGTACCCGGAAGAGGCTTGATGCAGTTCACGCGTATGCCTTACGGCTTGACGAATGCCCCCGCGACCTTTCAAAGAATTATGGATAAACTAATTAGACCCGAATGGAGCCCCTATGTATTCGCATATCTGGACGATATCGTCATCGTAACTGAGAGTTTTGACGAACATTAGAAATGGTTACGCATCGTGTTAGAAGCCTTGAAAATCGCTAAGTTGCAAGTAAATAAAGATAAGTCTAAGTTCTGCGTACCCGAAGTCAAATATCTCGGTTATGTTGTTGATTCCGATGGATTACACACAGACCCCGATAAAATCCGTCCGATTATAGAGTACCCCGCACCCACAAACTTTCGTCAACTACGCCGTTTCCTAGGAATGATGGGATGGTATGCTCGTTTTATACCACATTACGCCTTTTACCGAGCCCCGTTAAACGCACTTAAAGGAAGTTAAATGGCATTGGGGAGTAGAACATCAAGAGGCTTTTGAAAAGCTAAAATTAGCCCTCACTGAAGCTCCCGTATTAGCCCGCCCCGATTTCACGCGCCCCTTCTGCCTACAAACGGGCGCCAGCGACATCGCGATTGCTGCCGTTTTAACACAGGAGTTTGAGGGGGAAGAACATCCCATTTATTACGTTAGTGGAATTCTTTCTAAGACTGAGCGCAATTATACGGTAACGGAGCCTGGCCGTATTATGGGCAGTGGAACGCTTACGCGGGTATCTACTCGGAGAACAATTTACAGTCATAAAAGACCACTACAGCTTACTTTGGTTAAATAATTTGAAGAACCCAACAGGGCATTTAGCACGCTGGAATGCTGCTCTTAGCGCGTACGACATTAAATTCACCCATCTTAAAGGATCCGAACATAAAGTCCCAGACGCCCTTTCTCGAGCATTCGAAGGTCTCAGCGAGATAGCGGCGTTAGCTCCCATTAGTGTTGATACGTGGTATCAGAAACGTTTAGAATCCCTAAAGCGAGTACCGAGAAAATTTCCCCGTTGGCGTATTCAAAACGACTTGATTTAATATTACCGTCCTAACCCTATCGTAGATCGCCTAATGCCTGATTTAGACGCCTGGAAATTGGTTTTACCTCACGCCGAGCGCGAACGTGCCTTATTCGAAGTGCATAACGCTCCCCAGGCCGGACACTTGGGCATAGAAAAGACCTTTGACCGATTAGCCACTTATTATTACTGGCCCGGATTTTATTATGATACAGCCTGCTACGTACGAGCATGCCCGGATTGTCAACTGCATAAAGTCTCCCAACAAGTACCTGCCGGCTTAATGGGAGAAAGAAATATAAAAGGACCGTGGGCAGTAGTAGCAGCGGATATTATGGGACCCCTACCACCCAGCAAAGGTGGATGTCGGTATATATTAGTGTTCGAGGACCTTTTTACGAAGTACGTCAAATTAAAGCCTCTCCGTAAAGCCGACGCGAAAAATATCTTAAAGGCTTTTGAAGAATTAATCGTCAATCGATGGGGCTGCCCACAATATTTATTAACCGATAACGGTACAGAATTCGTTAACAAATTAATCACCGAGCGACTAACACAATCCGGTATTGTGCAGACGACAATTCCTCCGTATCATGCCCAAGCCAACCCAACCCAACCCGGTAGAACGAGTAAATAGAACTTTGAAAAACATGATAGCGACCTTCTTAAAGAACGATCACAGGGATTGGGATCTACCCTTGCGCGAATTCGGCATTGCCTTAAACAGTATGGAACACGCGTCTACTAAAATTTCCCCCGCGTACCTTAACTTTGGGAGACAACCGCGGCCCGTGGAGTTTTTGCGTAAGCATCTGGAAAATCCCGAACCAGTACGTCCTTTGGACCCAGAGACATGGCTCAATAGAATAAAGCGTTTGCTCGCCCAGCATGACTTAGTTAAAAGACATTTGGAAAATGCCACCGAAAGACAATCCCGTTATTATAATAAAAACAAGAGAAATGTTAGTTTCAACCTCACTGATTTAGTGCTAAAACTTAACCATGTACTCTCATCCGCGGCCCATAACTTTGTTAGCTGCAAAATTTATAGGCCCATGCGAAATCGTAAAAGTTTATTCCCCTTTAATTTACGATGTCCGAGAACTCGATACCAACCGTATAACTAAAGTGCATGTTTCCTATTTGAAACGCTATATTCCCCCAAGAAATCCCACTGTTACAGAACCCCCCGCTTCTTCTCAGGAACTCCACGATTGAACGACTCGTCAGACCCGGTCGTCGGCCGAGGCTGAACCGCCTCCAACATCAGCTTCAGAGAGGGCTGGTCGCCACATGGCCAAAAAGTACAAGGAAGCCGACTCCTCAAGAAGACCCCGAGAGGAGCCGACTCCTTCGGGCGCTGCGACGAGCAGGACATCCGCAGGTCTCCGCAGTCAACGCGTCAACTCCAAATTCAACCTCGCGCCCCCAGTAGAGACGGCACCCATGCTGCCGCCCCCAATCTCTAGGGAAAGGGGCACGAGGGAGGGGAATTGCGCGAGGAACAGCAGGTGCCAGCAGTAAGGGGGTGACCTGAAATCGGGGAGACGAGAAACACGAGACTACTCATCCTCGCGTCTTCTGAGAAATGAAGGCCCTCTTGGCCCGAATGGAAGAGAAGCAGAGGAAGCTGGTGGAAATGCGCGCGGAGTGCGACCAAAGCGTACAGCACGCCCAAGCCCTCGTCGCCGCCACCCTGCCGAAGCTACCAGCCACCATGACCAAGCTCGCGCCACCAGCCCTGCCAGTCTGCGTGCCCTTTCGCCCCCTCGGGGATGGAAACCAGTGGGGACCTCGGGACTTAAGGCCGAGCCACGACCCTGCGACCGCCCAGCAGTGGCTTCTAGCACGCCGAAACCGATTTACTGTTGGAATTGTGGGGACACGAGCCACGCGTGGGCTAAGTGTCCGAAACCACAGCAGGTGTTCTGTCGGCGGTGCGGGCGCTGGGGAATGTCCAAGCCTGACTTTCCCGAGTGCCGAGAGGTGTGGCTGAAGGAAAGGTAGGATCAGCGCCGTTAAGACCCCCCCCCCCCCCCACAGACACCGATATTCTATTTATTTTAATTTTTTGTATTTTTATAAAATCAGATTACTCCGTCGTTTGTAAGCACAGATCTGTGATCCTATTAAAGTAAAAGTTGAGATTTAAGATAAAAGGTTGTGGTATAGACTTTGTTGAGAACCTGCCTAGTTATGAACTTATCCCGTCTTAAAAATCCGTTCCGCTGTAGAGAACCTGACATAAATATTGAGAACCTGCATGCGTCTAAATATTTCGTCCGTCACCGATAAAATTGTCCATGTCAATTAACCATGTCAAGAACCGTCGTCAACGAGAACGTCATCCCCGTTGAGAACCTCTAAAATCTACAAAGGTAATTATTCAACAATTAACTGAGTGCCGGTAAACGCCCCGAATAGCGCCTACGCCCTAGAATTCGCAGTTAGCCCAGGAGGCAACATAGTCGAATTATAGCTCGTAAATGCCGAAGTAATAGAAAAACGCCGTAATTCCGTCGATGTGAATCCGAACTGTGCAATGCGCAACCATCTCACGATCACCAGCTCATTTCCGAAGTGATAGATCCCTTATTCTTTTCCTTTGTAGCCGAGATCCAGCTTATAATCGAACAAATTCTGTTTACAGACTACTGCTATAGCTCCACAAGAAAACGAACCCCCAAGCAGGGCCGTGATGAATATCACTATCCATAGGCTGCAAATCTCCAATATACGAGTGTAAGCAACCTCACCACCACAAGTGCCCAATCCCTCCCCACGGCCGAGTGATCGAGAGCGCCGAGTGGACACAGCCCGGGAGCAACTCTACGCGGCTCATGAGCGACTGCAGCGCGAAATAGCGCGTCTATCCCAGCAGCATAACCACTTTACTCCTCCCCGCCAAGCCAGTTCCTCACCCGTTGCTAACGCGACCGAATCAAGACCATGGGTACCTTCTAATCGCAATGGCCGTAGATGAAGAAATGCACGCGAAGTCGAGACACCTAACACGCGAAACGCGAGTGTAGTCGAGACCCGTAGCGAACGAAATGCGCTCGTAACCGAGACACTTGACGCGCGAAACGCGAGTCATCCTCGCGTACAACCCTTGCCGGAGAGCCCTCTCGTATCCCTAAAACACATATCCCCTCACATGCTACCCACTAAACACTGCACTTCCTGGAGACGAGACAGCTGCAGCCAGGATAACAACCAGCAGGAACATCTATCTTCCTCCACTGCGAAGAAGGCTGAAGACAGGACCTCGAGTGAAAACAGCAGGGTCCTGGAAGCACTCAGGCTGGCACTCCAACCACAGCTTAACACAACACCTGGTGAAACTAGAAGTGCTCTGCTCGCCTCAGCTGCTCCGTTGGTGCAACTATTATCAGTACACATCTGCAAAGCACTAATAAATTAATATATTCAAGACAATAATACCTGGAGAACCCGGAGGAAGTAGAGAGCCTGGCTTGCCCCAACACCCATGCTGCAACTGAAATCAAGAAGGACAACAACAAAATCAGATGACGGCTAAAGAAGTTAGATATTTCGGATATACGCACTTGTTATTGAATTAATCATGCGTAACTCGTCTATACGCATTTTTACATTACAAACAATTCTGCGTATTCCGGCTATACGCATTTTTACATTATAAAAAATAATTCTGCGTATTTAGGCATTTTCATATTATAAAAAATTATATGTATTTCGCCTATACGCATTTCTAGATTATAAATAATTGTGTATTTCGCATATACGCACTTTTTATTACAAAAAATCATGTGTATTTCGCCTATACATATTTCAACATTCGGAGCGCGGGAGCGCTCCGAAGGAAAGTATATAAAAAGCCTGAAGGTTGACCGCTCTACATATACTTTGAAATGGGCGTCTAAATTGCATTTGTTAAGTAAAACTATATGAAAAAAAATTTAGTTTATGAAAACAGATATGTAAAATTTCCATACCATATTTCATTATATTTTTATAGCCAATTCCGTACTTAAGCATATAATAATTCTTATAATTCTTATACTAATATGACTAATAATTTTATTTTTTGATAGTTTAAAACACATTGACATAAATGTTTTTGTATTAGTAGTCTGTCAAAAAAAAGAGAAAGAAAATTATGTTTTTGTCATTTTATAGTACATAACGATACATGTGCCTTTAGTAGCTCATTATTGCACGGCGTAAGATGAGCGCCCGAGCGCACCGAGGGCGATAACGCCGTGCAATAATGGGTTACTTAAGACACGAGTATCGTATATAATTTTATAGCACGGCCTGCCTAGGCTCGCTGTCACGCATATCCGTGGCCGAGCAAGTCACTATTGCACCGCCAGGTTAGCGCACAAGCACAGCGAGTGTGATAAACGCGGTGCAATAATGGGCTACTTAGGTCACAGATAGGCGTAACTTAAGCGCGGGCTTAGACCACACCGAGCTATAAAAGATATTAAGCCCTTAATATTTATGCAAGTAGATATCATTGCTTAATATGTCCTGTAAGTTATTATTTTCTGTAATTCAATGCACTTTTGAATCTAATTAGTACACTTTATCGGATTCGAAGCCTGATTGTGTAAATGTATTTTTCATAGATCCATATGAGATGGTTAGCTTTACAGAAAAACCCCATTTGTATACTCCACTAGATGTATATCTTACACAAGTACACGAATAAGCTCTCGACTGCTCAGACTACTAATACAAAAACATTTATGTCAATATGTTTTAAAATATCAGAAAATATAATTACTAGGTATATTATTATAACAATTATAAAAATTGTTATGTTTGAGTAAGAAATTCACTATAAAAATATAATGAGTTATAATGGAATGTTATGTTCAATGAAATTAGTTTAATTAATTTGACATCTGTTTTCATAAAGTATGTGTAGTAGCACAGCTGATGGTTCACATAAGCAAACATCATATCCATTTAATTTCGACAATTTGTTTTTTAAGATCTTGATTATTTGAGAGACTGCTTTCTTAAATTTTAATTATTTGCTGGAGTGAATAAATTTAGGTGTAAAAATTAAATATGTTAGATGTGAATGTACATCCCAAAAGATTTTAAAGTGTATTGTTATAAGCATGCAGCAACAGTATTGTCCGAATGTCAAATGTAACTACAGTTCAAGACAGAAACACTACATTAGACTAAATATACCTATTCGGACCAATAATGGGCATCATAAAGATTTACACAAATATTTTCAGTAAAGCAAACCATCTCATATGCATCAATGAAATATACGCGTATAGCAGCACAGACCTATGGGAGCGGTGCTGGCTTTTGGCGCGCCAGTGCTCCGTTCCCGTAGACTCCGTACACGCCGGTGCGTCGTCGCTGTTGTTCTTTCACTTTTGCGCCTTGGTTATTTTCGTTTACCTGAAGCGGCAAACAATCCTTACGTCTAAAGACTAGATAAATATGAAAATTGGAACATTAGTAACTGGAGAAAATAAATACATAACGAACACTGATAGAAAAATGTTGGTAAAAGTTAGCATGTTTTCTAGTAATTTGGCCATATCAGCGAAATATCCGAATGTTTCACAGGGGGACATAATAATTTAGATTATTTTTCTAGTAAAGTTCAATATGTTTTATGCAAAAACAAATCAACAAAATAAAAAATTTTTAAAATTTTATATTTGGTTAGAACCAGATAAAACTTGAAAAGTGCTTCGGAAAATTTTGATTTTGAGGTTACACCACCAAAATTACATCGAAAAATTAATGTGATTAGAAAGTCATTTTGTATTAGATGTAATATAAGTAATGAAAAAAATAATGAAATTTTCCTTCATTACTAAAAGTAATGCTGCAGCGCGAAAAGCCGATTGCGCATATAGCAGCGCCGACCTACGGGAGCGGTGCTGGCTTTTGGCGCGCCAGTGCTCCGCTCCCGTAGACTCCGAACACGTCGGTGCGTCGCCGCTGCTGTTCTTTTACTTTTGCTCCCTAGTTTTTGTTTACCTGAAGCAGCAAACAATATTTACGTCTAAAGACTAGATAAATATGAAAATTGCAACATTAGTAACTGGAGAAAATAAATGAATAACAATGTCAATGACTCTAAATTGGGTATTACAACGTTGATGTTTTCTTTTCTTATAAATTCCAAGAGTTGTCATGAGACAGGATAATATAATGTACCTCAGTATGTCGATCATCTATGAGTTGATAACGACTACAAAAATATCAAATTCGTTCTAATTACTGAAAGTAATGTTTTTGTTTACCTGAAGCAGCAAACAATATTTACGTAAAAAGTACGTACTAGTTTTTGTTTACCTGAAGCAGCAAACAATATTTACGTAAAAAGATTAGATAAATATGAAAATTGAAAGGGTAGTAATTGGAGAGAATAAATTCATAACCAACACTGATAGAAAAATGTTGGTAAAAGTTAGCATGTTTTCTAGTAATTTGGCCATATCAACGAAATATCTGAATCTTTCAGAGGGAGTCATAGTAATTTTGACTGTTTCTCTAGTAATGTTTATATGTTTTATGCAAAAATTTGTATTTTTCATTTATATGGCCAAATCACTAGCAAACATGGGAATTTTTCCTCCATTTTTCTTTTAGTGTAACACATCGAAAAAGCAAATTTTTACAATTTCCATATTGTTACTGAAAAAGATAAGACTAATCATGGCTAAATAAATACAAGAAGAAAATGTAATAATTCATTCTTATAATTGCCGCCGATTTTTTATTTCATTTATTTAGTGTTTAGAGTAAAATATTTGTCCATATTAGTAGACGTAAGAATATACAAAATACCATAAAAATTATAGAACCTGATGAGCACGTAACAAATCAACAAAATCAAAATTGTTTTTGATTTTATATTAGGTTAGGACGCGATAAAATTTGAAATGTGCTTCGGACTATTTTGGTTTTTGAGGTTATGTATTATATACGACCAAATTTAAATTGAAATTAAATAATCCCATGTAGTCTTCTTTAATCAGGCATAACATCATTTCCATAACCAAAGTTTTTATATTCGCTTTTACTTTATATATGAATTTCAGTTTCATTCTACAAAACCTTACGCATAGTGACATCTAGTTACCATTCGTATAAGCATTCCGACGTTAATATATCGTGGCATTAGAAAAGGTTGGTAGGACTGGCTTTTCACCATGCACTGGCTATTTCACGATACTGATATAGAAGATGAGCAGTATTGCCAACCTCGCAACTTTTTGTTGAAAGTTAATATATATGGAAAAAAATAAGATTATGCTTTTTGACGATTTTCAAGAAAAGGGCTCTGGTGTGCCCTCCCACATGCTACGAGGAGCATATCTGTAAAATCTTAGGCACATCTGATGTATATTCGAGCTAATTTTTGGGTTTTAGATAAAAAATTTGTCTAAAACCCAAAAAAATTGGAGACAGTTGTTATTTTGATTTTGAAACTTTGTTATAAAAATTATTGTTTCTTTAATTATTATTTAATATATAACATGTTACCGACTTGTCGGTAACGTAGGGTTTTTCACTTGAGTATCACATGGCCTTAACATTTTTATCACATATTGCACTTATTAAAGGCTAAGAAAAAATTATTTTAGAAAAAATTTGCGTTTTCATTGTCCCACGGTAACAAGAGTAAAAATTATTGCATCATAATGAAATTGACCTATTACGACCAAAAATATTAAATTTAAAAATGTTTTAAAAAATTTTCGAAATCCGTTTTTTTCGAGAATACTTGATTTATCAGATTAAAATGTTAACCACGAATTGATATTACTAACGACTATATTTGGTTAAAATTTCAAGAGATTATTTTCATTTATTGTTCACAAGAAGTTTTATAAAAGTAGAGAATATTTTTAATCCAAAAAATTGTCAACACTTATAAAAAAAAAAAACATACGATTAATTAACATTTTAAAAGAGGATTATCTTTATTTGTTTTTCTAAAATATAAAAGATCGAATTAAAAGTTAAAAATATATCGTTATTGTTTTTGTAAAATATAAAATTGCATGAAATAATAGTTTTTTAATGATAACCAATAAAATGAGTACAAATATAGTCATACAAACCATATAACATAGTCTCCCGTACAAAATAAAGTTTTAAATTTTAAATATTGGCATTCAAATTAATTAAAGGAATCAATAAATTAAGTTTAAGGAAGCTTTGTGCCAATGAATTGGCAGTGTGTGCTATATGTGGGATTACATAGCAATGACAGAACAGCTTACTTTGAGAGTACAGAGTAGAATGAATGTTTTTATTTCACGATGTCTCAGCTACAAGAAGACGGCGCTAGTTGCGTCGTACAACCATTACATGTCGGCTTTGTACATAAGTGTGTATACCCGCATGCGCGTAAGATTATATATATTATTGTACATACACTACAACCTTTCCCCTTTTATAGTTTTTTTAATTAATTCACATATCTACAAAATGAACGTTAGCGCAGTAACGTTGTACAGGTTTGGTTTTGCGATTTGATCGTCTCAGGACAGTGAGGTTTCCTTCTGTGATTGAAGTGTCGTTGTTTACGCTTTCGCCAATATCGTTCTTATATTTGTAAGTTCCTAGCTCTTGCCACGGTTTTATTTGATTTCCATGTCACTCATGAACTCCTTCCCCCTCTTTAAATTTTATAAGATAGTTACATGGAGATAATATTTGAACCATTTTCGCTTCAGACCATACGTCATAATTTTTCCGGAAATCTTTCGCTAATATCACGTCCCCTACTAAATATTGATCTACTCGTTTGCCACGGTAATTTTTAATCTGCATATCTTGCTTCATTTTCACTGAATCTTTTACATCGGGACGTAATAAATCGAGCGACATCCGCAATTCGCGATTAAATAATAATTTCGCGGGTGATTCGCCTGTTATTGTGTGTTTCGAGCTTCGGTATGCAAATAAGAATCTTTGGATTGCGATTTAGACGCTAATGTTTTCGCTTTCTACCATCGCCTTAATTTTTCGTTTAAACGTTTTTACAAAATTTTCGGCAGCACCATTTGTTGCTGGATGTCTTGGTGCCGTAAACGTTTGTTTAATGCCTTGTTTAAAAAAACTTTACATTCCTCGCTTACGAATTGAGTCCCTGAATCGGTGACAACATGCAATGGTAGACCGTGTATTGCGAAAATCTTTTTAAATAAATCGATTGTTGCCTTGGCCGTCAAATTTTTCACTATAAAAATTTCGGGCCATTTTGAGTGCGCGTCAATTAACAAAAAATACGTATGCCCTAAACATGGTCCAGCAAAATCGGCGTGCAGTCTCTGCCACGGTTGATCAGGCCATGGCCATGGAGTCAGAGCCATTTTCTTAGGGTTATCAGAAACTTGAGCACAATAAGTACACGATTTAGCCTTTTCTTCGAGCATACTATCGATTCGCGGCCACCAGACTACCGACCGTGCTACACTTTTCATTTTTACGATGCCGAAGTGACATTCATGCAATTTCTCTATTACGTGACCCCGTAATTTTGGAGGAATTAAAACTCGGTGCCCCCACATTAAACAACCACGTTCGACACCTAATTCATCTTTACGTAGCACAAACGGTTTTAATTCTTCTTTCCAACTTTTAATTTTAGATTCCGGCCACCTTTGTTCTACGCAACGTTTTACCATTGAAAAAAGCTTATCTTTTGCCGTTTCGCGTGCGACTGCTTTGTAGTTAAAATTAACACTTTCCGATTGGACCACGTAATGCAAATATGTCACTTCAATTTCTTTTTCACATGGTTTATCGCATT
>JAWWEQ010050354.1:0-11726 GCA_035583055.1 Torymus tubicola
CACACGTATAATGCCTATAAAAGCCGTATTTTAAAATCGCGCAGTGCTACCACTACAAAATTTAACAAAACAAAAATTGCGTTTGAGATAGGGCGATCTTGCATCCAGCCGACGATATATCATACATAAATATATTTAATAATAGTCTAAATAGTTCAGGAAATAAACCTTCATAATCATTAACATCAAACATTTTCATAGGTAAAATAGGATTATCATCATCGGAATGAATCCCTTCCCTCATCTTGATCCCTTATTTCAACATACGCATCCGCCATCCTCAAAACATGAACATGTTAGTTTAGTTTACTATTTATGTATTCTAGAAAAATCTTTCGTAATTCCAAAAAGAATAACACAATTGCAATTATAACTTATAGTGTTCAAGGTTTTTAAGAAATTTTTTTGTTTAATAAAGCTTTTTATAGCAGCGTAGTTTCTTAATAATTTTTTAAATTACTTTATATGTTTCATTTTCTTGAAAAGCTAATGTACAATATAAAATCATATCTTTTGGTTGTCAATTTTGATAGAAGCCTTCATCTATAATTTTATTACTGATATTACTTAATTATCTGCATGTAATTATTCTTTACAGCACGTTTGGTTTATAACTCAAGTCGGAGCTCTAAAACAAGTATCACCTATGCTAAAGTTCGTCAAGAACATTTCACATACAGCCTTCCACCATATAAACCCATTATATATAAATCTATTGCTTTGCGTACTGAAAGCAAGCGCGAGAGGCGGTGTTTTGCGCACAATGTGTCAAAAAGTAGTATACGCAACACGTGCGCAAAGCGGGTGATTCACGCACGAGTCCAGTTTGGCGCCCAAGTGCAGCGAGTTGCATAATATACTATTTTGATTCATTGTGCGTAGAGTCCGATTTACATAATGTAAAAAAAATCAGTTTCTTACGCATATACAATTAAAAAAAAATAATACATTTAATTCGTGTGTGAATCTTTTTAAAAAAGTTGAATTTACACACTAGTTACATAATAAACTATTTTCATTATAAAAAATTGGGATTAGTTATTCATTGAAAAAAAATTGTCGAAGAATTTTTTATATAATAAAATAAATTTATAATATATTTGCATTACAGATAAACAAGATATTTTAGCTTTTTTTTTATAATAGTCTACATGATTAAAGTCCCTAAAAATCAATTTTTAATAAAAAAATCTGAAATTAACAACTACAGATTTTCTTAACGGATTCATTTTAGAAAGGTATTAAAAGTTAATCTACACACTATAAATAAAATATTAAAGTTACTGTATTATATTTAATATATATTTGTTTCAGGATTTTTCATATCTCGAAAAGGATGATGATTTTCAAATTGTTTATGAACGTCTAGTATCATTATATAACAAAGTACAAGTTTCTCAAAATAATCCATGTATTATTATTTGCGGCGAACTTAGTAGTATATCAGCGACATATGTAGCATTAGGGGGAGACCATAAATATCGATTCTATACTTTACTTAAAGCGGTTGATATTTACGTAAAGTTATTATCAATTATTCCTAAAGTTAAATCACAATTTTCCAAGCATATTGTACAATTTTTTCAATATTATATATTTAAAGTAGCTCACAAAAGAATTTATTGTAACGTTTTACAATTTATTAAAACTTTGATTGATGTAACCGACTCTCAATAGTTAACTTCATAATTTTTTTAATGTTGCTGTAAAATTTTTAGTTTTCTTTAATAATACGAGCATAGTAAAATAAATCTTATTTTACACTAACCTGATTTGTTTCTGTTTCATCTTTTTCGGACTCTATGGTTTTCTATTTTTACAATTCACGTAAACTAATAGTTAATTAATAAAATGCATTGATTTATAATTTGCTTTGCTGCGCTGTACCTCTACGTTATTTTTAGTTATATTTTTTGTTTTTATTAGTAAGCAAACTATTATTGCTCACACAAACATTTAATTCAATTATTAAAAAAATTTATTAATCGTTTGTAAATAAAAAGTTCTTTTGTACTCTGATTTGCATAATCTGAATTTCATAATGAGTGACATAACTGATTTCAAAGAAAAAATTTTAAATTTGTCCTTATTTTTATATGATAATCCACACTTGAGTCGAGATTCTATTATCAATATTATAACAGTGAAGGAAGATTTTCTTTCCGATTTGTTTATTCCGGTTTTTGCAACAACAAATGGCAACAAAATTACAAGAATTTCGTAACAAGGACATGTTTCGTAGAATGCAGATCATTTTAGAAGGTAATCGATATCCATTCAAAGAAGTTTCAAGTGAATTACTTCGATTTAAAATGTATGAAAAACAAAATGGTTTCAATCGTCCAGAACTTATCAAAATTGCGGATAATGTCACTTTTGATGATGGAAAATCCATAGATTTTACTCGAGCGTATGCAACTCTCGCCCCAATCAAAAGCATCTTCCAAAATGTTTTAAAAATACCTGGTTTGTTGCAAGAGGTATTAAACTATGTTCAGTCACATAGTAATGAAAAAATAATGGTATCTAGTATAATGCAAGGAAGGCTTTGGCAGAATAAATATGCCTATTTAAACAAAGAAATCTTTTTATATTATGATGATTTTGAGCCGGGCAATGCTTTAGGTAGCCATTCAGGTGAGCAACAACTAGGCGGGATATATATCTCACTACCACCCCATCTGATTGCGAGATTAAAAAATATTTTTGTGATTTCTATTTGTTACATGAAACATAGAAAACTTTTCGGCTATAGGCCATTATTTAGAAAGATAGTGGAGGAAATTAATGATATTAGTAATAATGGAATTAATATAATCTTTAATGAAGCTAAAATAACAATTTTCTTTAGATGTGTATTAGTAGTAGGTGATAATTTAGGTTTAAACGGTGCTTGTGGTTTTATAGAGAGTTTTAGGTGCTAACAGATACTGTAGAATTTGTTCAGCAACATCTGATCAACGTCAAGAATTGTATTTCGAAGATAAACTGTCCTATAGATACACGAATAAAAGAAGAATGCATTATAGTGGATTTTCACATAACAGAAAATAAATCTATCGATATTATGCATGATATATGCGAAGGCGTAGTGGCTTATACGCTATCGAAAATTCTAACGTGTTTAATATATAAGCAAAAGCTAATTGATTTAGAAAAATTAAAGCAAAGGGTTCAAAATTTCTGTTATGGAGACACTGAATCCTCAAATATGCCATGTATAATTTTAAAAGACACGTCAAAAAAGAATAAAAATGACATTCTAAAAAATAAGATCAAACTGAAACAGTCTGTTGCATAGTTCTTGTGTTTGTGTCGATATCTTGGACTTATAATTGGCGACATCATTCCAGAGGGGAATACATATTCTACATTATAGTTTGTTCTGAGACGAATTGTTGGTATTGTAACAGCTCCTAGATTTGTTACTGCAGATATATCGAAACTCCAACAACTTATAAGAAAACTATTAATGAGAAATATTTGAAACTGTTTGGTCGATTTAAATAAAAAATGCATTTCATGGATCATTTACCTGACATTATGGTGGATAATGGACCATCAGTGCATTTTTGGTGTATGGGTTTTGAGCGAAAAAATAAAGAGTTCAACCAATTTGCGAATGCTACTAGCTCGCATAAAAATTTGCCACTGACAGTCAACACGAGATGCCAATTAGAAATCTGTTATTTGGAAGAAAATTATAATAAGCTAAGAACGTACTGTGATTTCTGACCTGTCGATGATAATTTTGATACGCAGATACAAAATTTTCGCGATAATTCAAGTGGTTGCTCATGCTCCTAATCGGGCCTATTGCTGTTCTAATTATAAGCAAATCATGCTAATTTAACGGCAATAGGCCTGATGGTAAGGGAAAACCCAATCCTGGCACATATCATCCTTCTACAATAGCTGGACAGTTGGTTTGAAACCGAACAACGTTGGCGAACGACGAGAGTTGATCCCCACTTGCTGCGAGACTATCAGCCGATCAAGAATTACAGTTGAACGGTCAACCGATTCAGACGGGAGGAGCAGCGGAGCCAGAGTATACTAAGAATAGTTAGTTAGAGTGGGTTACGTGTGTGTGGAAGAGTGGGTCGAGATTAGTGAAGGATTTTGAGGCTCGTGTTCGAGAAAGCGAGGTTCGGTTCTTTAGGTTGAGGAACTAGCATCGACGGTCCGAGAGGTTCAGGAGACAGAAGTGAGTCAGCAGTCTATGATCATGTGAATAGAGATAGCTTATAATTGTAACAGTGAATTCTATTTAATATTTAACTTTCAAATAAATACTCAGTTATTAATCCTTATATAGTGTTATTGGCGAGTGTATAAGCCTTGTGTGTCTCTTATAGTTTATTTTCAGCTTGATCGAAACGAGTTCTAAGGCTCTCAGCGTTGGTATTGTTGTGTTGGAGTTGTCAGGCCAGTGTTGGTTGTTGCTTTTACGTTGCTACCTCCTCAAACAAGATAAGAGTCACAAGCCGTGGCGTGGCTCCGTTTTAGTGAGTAGACGGAGAAAAATAGTAGCGATAGTACTTGCTGAGGATTGCCAAATAAAAATATAACTCCTCGAGGCGTGTAAGCAAGTACAACGTTACAATACAAGAGCCCTAACTCGACTATGGGAGACTCAGACGTCCATCGTGTGAATCGTTAACGTCAATTGTTGCGTTACATGAGTTGGACCACCTTGGAGTTAATATATTCCCAGTCTCGATTTTTATTTGTTCAAATATTCTTCGACAGTACAAAATATCATTTAGAATGCCGATAATACAAAATTTTGAATTGTAGGAGTATTATTTTTGTTTGAAGTCTGAAAATGTCGAATATGGACATTCCCAAAGACGATATTTTTTTCCGTGTGGACTAGTAAACAAATTAATTTATAATTTGGTTAAAGAAAAAAGTGCAATGTTTATACATATTTAAATGCAATATACAGATATTTTACACATAATATTTGTAGATTTTTTACATATAATTATGCTAATACGTTTAATCGTCATCGCTGCCCTCGTTTATAACTGGAATCACTTCAGTAAAATCAAATAAGTTTGTTAATACGTCTGATGGTCGTAAGTTTTTACAAGAATATCGAGAATATCTATTTATTAAATAAATAATAAATTACTGTAGTAACGTGTGAACAACATCCGATCGTTCTGTTTCCGTTGGCGCAGTTACAGCAGTAGCGTTCTATGTCTCGGAGACCCACAGTATTTGGCATGTAATCAATGTAACATTTGTAGCTTTTACTATTTATATGCCTAGATCTTACCTCAAACTTAATAATATTTGGTGTTTCTTTTACATATTTTAGAAGAAATAAAAAATTGTCCCCTAATAACTCAGCTAAGTACGAAATTGATTGTTTTAATTGTGCGCACCAATACCAAAATATTTAGGTAATACATTGTTTTCAAAAGACTTTAAAATGGAATTTATAGAGGTTGTCACAATTTTTTCGTCAATACCTAGTACTACTGATATGCGACTGACTGAATTAAAAGATCGTAATACATATAAAAATATAATCAAAGCTTGCAATACATTCTGATTATCGGAGTTTTTTACACTGACTAACATGTTTTAAACGCGTATGTTATCGTCCCACATGTAATTTATCCTATTAAAATCTTTATACGTTCATTAGAAAGCGCGTGTTTACCAATTCGATTGTGTAATTCAGACACAGATTCATCTCATAATTTTTCCATAAAAGTTTCTAGCTCTATAATTTTTATCGAAGATTCATTACTAAAAACTTTTAATTGATCAACTTCATAGTTGTAGAAACGATTTCTTATTAAATGTTTCGTACAATACCCATTTCTTGCAGGAATAAAAATGCGTCTTTGAACAAATTCTTGAATTCTAGTATCGAAAGGCACATCTGGAAGATCAGTATATGATTTTCACAAGAAACAATAAGAGTGAGTTGACACTACTCTATCAATCCGCAATTCAACGAATTCAACATTTGGAGAGTCATCGATATCTGCGACAAAATGGGAACCAGACGACGTTTGTGACTGAGAAGAAGTATAACTATAAGAAAATTGATTTTGTGATTCGCTGCTTTTTTGTACCTGTGACTGGGTTTGGATACTGCCACTGTCTTGATCCTTTGATTCTTGTTCTAAATGCGCTTCCATTTCATCCATTTCTACATATTATACTTTGTTGATCCTTAGCCAAGGAAGAAGCAACTACTTGGTCCCAGTTCCGATTTTCTTAATCTGATTTTATTGTAGTATTTGCAACATAATACTTCCCCAGCCTGAATAAATACTTGGAACATGTGATTTATTCGTTTAGTTTCATCATGGGTTTCAACACGTTTGCAACGGTCAGCAGTTTTGCGAATATAGAGATTACATTGCAGACATCTTGAGTCATCTCGCTTTGAAATCTTACTTAGTGGTTCCCCATCGGTATTCATGTTTATATGCGAATAAACTTATAAGAGATTTCATATTGTTAGGCTTTGTCAACGAGGAGAAATAAAATGGACTTCAAGAGTGTGTGCAACCAAAGATTTTTTAAAGCGAGCAAAGTAGAGTAATTATGATAAATATCGATTGAGCACTAAGCAAAGCAAAGGCTAAGCGTAAGTACGTCCACATAGCATTTGGTGAGGAGAGCGAGTACGTGGCGTAGGCCCCTACTTATGCACGAGGGTACTACAATCCCGAACACTGATGATAGACCTGATTATATATATGGGTCAAAATAATACTTTTTGAAAAAAGCGTGCGCAAGTATCTCATGGATTTTTCTGAAAATTTAAGAGTTTATTGTACACCAAAAAAAAAATAATTTCTCCAATTTCATCCCTCTAGGTCCCCTAGAAGCCAATATATGACCATTTAAAGATAAAAAATCGCATATTTTTAGCTGTTTTTTTACCAATTTTAAAATGCTTGTCAAAAAGCGAATTTTAAATTTTATTTGACGTACAAATAAAGAGATTCTTCGTTTTTTCAAGTACTTTCCAACGAAGGGTCATACGACTAGGCTTAGTCAGCATTAAGTTGCTCCATAACCTCAAAATTGCAAAGCATTTTTGAGGTTATGGCCCATTTTCTAACCCATGTAGAATCATCAATTTTTAATATTTTTGAACGTGTCAAAAAAAAGTTTTTTCATTTTGTCAAGACTTTTAAAAACCTTTTTTTACATGTCCAAAAATATTAAAAATTGCTTTTTTTGCAATATTTAAGTACATTTTTCCATGCGTTACTGAACTTTTTTTGAGATAAAAACTACTGGATTGTGTTGCAAAAATGTTCTAAAATAAGGTTAAAAGGTTTGGTAGTCATTATAGACCTCTATCTTGTTTACTGGACCTATTACTTATATCGATTTCTCAATGTATTTTTCTGCTTTTTAATCATTTTTAAAACCTTCAAGAATTAATTAATCTTAATTTATTATTCTAAGTTGTATAAGAGATATTTTAACGGTAAGATGAATACTTTTTTACACTTATAAAGAATAATTTAAATAGTTCTTTTGTAAGTGGAAACCTTAAAAAAATGTAATTTAGACATTTTTAAATATACTGCAGTTCTATTCAATATTTTTCTTGTATTATTTTAAACCAAACTGTTTTCATCATCAGTCGTAAGAGTACTAAAATTTGCATATAATTTTTGCAGAATGTACGTAAAAAATTAGAAAAGTTTAAAACGCAAATTTTATTGGTTATTTGAAAAAACGAATTAATTATTCATATTTTATGTTCTTGTATGAAACTGGAATTTTTCAGATAAAAATATTTAGAAATATATTTAAAAATGATTTCTGATGGTCTAGCTAGGAATGTGGTTTTAAATGAAAAAGAAAACTACCTTGACAGCTGGACCATGAAAGTTTTATGCAAAATGTATTTCAAAATAGTAATGCAACAATAATTTGAAATATACTTCAAATACAGGAAAAGAATGGGCTGAAATTTGGATAGTTATTTTACTCATCAACAGCTCTTGCAGGAACTAGGATCTTTCTTTTCACACCTAATTTTCCATTTTATAGTCCCATTTTCACTAAAAATGTTACTTTTTTCGAAGTTCATAATTTTTTTATTTTTCAACAAAATTGTTTAATCCTAGTTCCAACCAGAATGACAAGCTTACAGAATAATAATCTTGACGATTTTTTCGTTTCAGATATCCTCAAACGGCGAAATCGCCGGGGCCAGCCAACTACCTTTGCTTTGAGGCGCTTACTCGAATACTATAAAACTATAACAAAAAATTAAAAGAAAAAAAAAATTTTTTTGTACATTTTTAATGAAAGTGAAAAATGACAGTAATTTCATATATGTATACTAAAAAAAGAATTTTCTACCATTTTTCCGGGGACCTATCTCCGCTTTTTATACCAGTAAGACCCCAAAACCGCATTTTTCGGACTTTATTTTTTCTCCAGTTGCTTGAGGTGAAAATTTTTTTTAGCTTTATGTGCATTCAATATCTAACTTAAAAAAATAAAAAAGAATTAAAATTCATTTTAACTTAATTTTTTTATATCCACAGGACTAACTACACCTGGAAATTGTATATTATAATGTTTTCTTTGTACTAAAATTTTTTCAGATTTGTCGGAATGGTGGGCCGTACTAAAAAATGCGAATAACCCTATTTTCGGCCATTTTTGGGACTTTTGTGGGCTTAAATAAACAAATATATTACTTTTAGACATCCTTTATAAATACTTTTTTTAAGTTCTCTGATCTCTAGGGGCGTCATTCAGAGTAAATGAATGTTTTCAGAAACAAACGTAATGTTTGTATTTATGTCTTCATTTGCAAAAATTACTTCATAGCGAATTATTTAAAATATTATGCATTTATTATTTAAATTAATTTATAATACTCATAATTATTAATTTGTATTACTCCTATATTTTTACTTATATATTATTATTTATCTATTACTTATATTGCTTTCGTATTGTTTACGTATTAATACATAAATTGTAATTTAAACGTTTAAATGAAATTCGCTTTAATTAGAAAGAATCTACATTTAAGAAATCTCAATGTTTTTTTGTGTTAATAAATTGAACATTCAACCTTTTTATGAAAATTAAAGAAGCTTTAAATGATTATATAAGAGACAATTTAAAAAAAATGGTTACAGACAAAAACAGTATTAATTTTTTCACACTCCGTGCGAGAAGTTTGATTTCTCGCACGCTGTGCCAAATGATGTGTGCAAAAATCTTACTTCTCGCACGGAGTGTGAAAAAATACGGATCGACATTTGTGTGAGAAATTGATTTCCTCCTCGTGTGACTTTTCCATCTTCGCTTCGCTCGGGCGAAAACAGTCATACGGGTCGGTAATCAAATTTTCGCATTAGTATCAAAATGTACTATTTTCTAGTAACTTCGAAAATAGGTTAGGTTCATGAAAAAATACGAACTACATGGTCTTATTTACATAGAATAGTATTAACGTATTATAGCAGAATCAAAAGTTCAATAGATTTGCTTTTATATGAGTCATTTGCATGATAGCTGAATATTTGTTTGGACAAGTACCTAGTTAATGAAATCAAGAAACAGAAATATCTGCCAATTGAGTTAAGAATATTAATTTAGATTGCTTTGATATAAAGATAATAATTTCTTAATTAAATATATAGATGTACTTTACAGATATCTTTTTAAATGGTGATTGATGTAGAAGATATTACAAAGAATCATTAATAATCATTATTTCACAATGACCAGTTTTGCCTCAGTAATCATACTTTTATCATGCAAATCAACCTTATGAAAAGTAAAAAAAAAACGTTGATTGTAAAAGAAAAATGAAAATTTATACAAATATATGAAGATCTGAATAAATTATTGTGAAAGAATGAATTCTAAGATATATTTTTTGTTAATCGTAACCTTTCTTTTCCAAAAATACTTGATATATTATATTTATATCATAAAAGTAATTCTGTGAAAAGTTATAATAATTATTATGATACCTTGTGCGAAATGTTTTCTAATTTAATTAATGAAGCTCCAAAGGAGTTCTGAATTACACACCGAGAGAACTTAAGGAACGCTGTATTTTTACGAGATACAGCAGACGCACCGTTTCTTTCGCGCAGCAGTGCTACTGAATTTAGGAGAGTTGGTGTCCGAAACCTTCGCACGTCTGTTGTTTTTTATTTTTCCGTACTACACTAGCGCAGCGAAAAATTAAGAGAGCAGGTGTCTCTCAATTTTCGTGCAGCAGCAATACCTATCACAAACGACTGTTGACCTACAGAGGGCATCAGTTCGTACCAAAACAAAGACCAAATCTTTGTATATATTTAAGAAATTAATCGTACTGCCAAGGACAAGAGTGCTCCAGAAGTTCTCCCGGTGCAGATGCACTAAAACATAGATGCAAACAATAACATGGGTTACTATATCTATAGATATGAGTTACCGCACGATGTCTACTGGTGGCACGTTAAAAGGACTATATTCATTCTGTGTTCATAACTACATGTCTGTATTATTTAATACACTTTATGATTATAATCTGATATAATCGAGTATAATCATAGCTATAGTATCTCCACACTATCACTTTATTAGTAACATATAATATATACATGCATAAAATATTGATTAAAAAACTTTTAATCTTATTAAATAACCAAAAATAAAAAAAATCACAAATAATACGCACTTTTGTACAAAAAGTGGGGTGTTATCGTTGGATTCTGACTGATTTCGTACTCAAAAGCACATCAGTTGTATCGGAATGTATTAAGTATTTATAACGTATGTCCAAAAGTAATATATTTGTTTATTTAAGAGTCAGTAAAGGCCCTACCAATTATTTAAGGCTCATAAAAGGCCAAAAAATGGCCGAAAATAGGGTTATTCGCATATTTGAGTACGGCCCACCATTTCGAAAAATCTACAAAAATTCTAGTACAATGTACTAGACTACCCGTATATATGTAGCACGGTACGTCCTCAGGCTTGTTACTCTGACTTGTCTTCCGAGCACGACCGCGTTCCTTGATTTTCGGCTTTGCATTTATGATAATTACACCATGAATCCAGACCCTCAGGGCAAAAGGAATGCTACAGATTTTCATCCGTGAAAATCAAATGATAATATGTTGTCTACACACAGCCTAATCTAAAATTTATACAGTATATTCTTAATATATAGTACTGTAGAAATATGTAAAAAAATTCTATTCTTTCAACCCAAGTTACCAGACTACTACCTTAAAACATTCGCTGTCATTCGTCTCATCAAACACCATATATTTACAAATATTCCAGACTATAGAGTATAGTATATAATCATTTTGTAAATAATGTAAAAATGAATTTTCGGGGATTTTCTTAGGGCAATGAGAGCTGTTCCGTACTTTGGAAAAACATTATAATGTTTATATATATTACAGAATGATCCTGACTAAAGAAATAAACTCCCTATTGCAAAAATGACCTTAAGGTAGCATGAGCGACTTTTGTAAAATACTAAATTAATTTGAAAACTTGACTGAAATATTCTTCAAGTATCAAATTTTTCATAGCTGTCAAAAACCATAAGGTCACCGACCAAATTATTAAGAAAAACAGTGGTAAAATAGCACATTTTTACACGGAGCTTATGGCCATGTCTATTTTTTTGCTGATTAATGATTCATGGCATTATTATAAAATACTATTTCTTAACAAAAAAGTAGATAGTTATA
>JAWWEQ010050355.1:0-11723 GCA_035583055.1 Torymus tubicola
TCCAGCTGGATTTCCATGTGGGAAATCGATCTGGATCCGAGTAGATTTCCAGCTAGGAAATCCACTGGAATCCACTCAGAATCCACTCCGATTGAGCTGAATTTCCCACGTGGGAATCCAGCTGGATTTCCTAACTGGATATTTTTGTCTGGGCGTATTCATCCAACATGAAGAGTTTTCGTATCACTAAAAATGATGGCCTCTCGCGGTATTTTTAGCTCCCCTCCCCTCTCCCTCCCCCACCACCTAAAAAACTGATTTTTTCACAAATAATTTTTTTCAGCAAAATAATTGCTTTGGAAAATCTGAAAAAATATGAGCGTATTCTAGCTATACAAAGGATTTTTGTAGGCGCTGAAATCGCAATATTTTTCCGCAATTTTCCCCATTTTCACTGTTTTACCCCTCATTTCCACCCCTAACTTAATGGATGATGGCGCTTTTTTAATGTCCGCTTAATCCTCATTGATTATGCAACAACTTGTAAAAATCCTGATTTTAATACCTCTATTTTTTGTTAGACATAACACATACAAAAGAGAAATAATATTGATTTTTGAAATATGCACTTTTCTAACCCTTATTTCTACCCCTAATAAGAAGATAATGGCATTCTAAGTAATTTTCCGTTAATCGACATTAGCTGAGCTTGAAATTACAAAAAAATTGTATTGATATCTCTATTTTTAGGGGAGATATTTGATTTCCGTTAAAAAAAATGCCATTTGACCCATAGTGCGCCGCGAGAAAGCGAAGGCAATCTTGTTGATCGACGCGCGAAGTAACCGGTGTCTGTGCCGATTCCGCTGCAGTAGCTCTTGTTTTTTTGTTACGTGTGTTCGTGATAAGTATGTGTGACGCGCCTCCACCACCACAACCGGACTAACGGCCGTGCAGCCGTTCCCCCGAGTCTGCGAGAGAGAAAGAGAGAGAAAAAGAGAGGATGAGTAGACGCGAACGATATGGCGTTCAAGGAAGAGACGCGAGAGCGTTACTGCGATGGCTGGTCATCCCTGAGTAAGTGGGTATTGTTATATTGCTGTTGCGTGCATGCGAGTATCTCGGTGAGGCTATATCAGCTTTGTTTGCCGACAACCGCGTGCGGTCCTACAAGTGGACATTGCGTGCGGCCAACCGAAAGTCTCGGCCTATGCGTTTTCATCTTGTTTTATTTATTTAATAAATTCTGTTAATTAACTTTTTACAGCATGCTTCCTGAATACCGCCCTCTACCTTTTCAGCAGCTGCAGTTAGCAGCAGGTATCGTCTCCTAGAAGAACATCGGTAACGGGAAAGGAAAGATCATTCATGGCCGCTTTAGTAAACAAAGCTACGTTGTTCAGAAGAACCGACTGCTACAGGTAATGCTAGGCTTGGTTATCCAGGGAGATGTCGACGCACCAGAAGAAGAACATTAATAGAAATTTGTCTTCCTGAAAAACATGAATAATAATTTGTTTTATTGAAAATAATCAATAAAAATTTATCTTATTGAATGTTTGAGAATGCCGTAAATTAGATTGAGAAAGTACATGCTGTGGGTTTGAAATAACTTAAACTACAAGTACATAATAATACATATATTGTACATCGTGCAAATTAATACATTATAAAAGTACAATTTATTACAATAATAAATCATATTAATATTAATTGCATTAGTTACAGTTCGGTTGGTTTCAATTTTGTTTGGTATGAGTGTTACATTATACGAGTGTTGAGTTGCGTGTGTGTATGAACATGATGGTGCATGTGCAACTAACTAACCTTCGGTTTGGTGATTCTTTTAGTTTTTCCGTTGTGTTAACTCAGTATCATTAATTCGTTGCACCGAGTGTGTCACCAATGATGATTAATCCGTTGCACCGCACTGTTGTTGAGTTATACCAATCTTGCAGTATGCACTGCACTGAGTATTACGAGAAAATTGCAAAGAGCACACAACTGAGATGTTGCCTTGGGGTGAGTTTTTCTATAAGAGAGAGACGACCAACAAGAAGAGGCTATAACTTCCTTCTTCTTCATGGTCAATGTACTAAATTAGTCAAACTCACTCTCACTTGCATAAACGGGAGTGACAGAGACAGTGAGTAACCGATTACAGTACTAATCAGCCTCGTGTTATAGCTGTTCCGTGCGAGGGGCTGAAGAGTGCTGCCGCCACGCGGTCACTTACGGCGTTCTACCGCACGCGCGAACCCACGAAAATTCAAATGAGTTTATTCTTACCCAAACATTGAAAAATATGATGAAAAATTTGTCTTATTGAAACATATGAATAAAAATTTGTTTTGCTGAAAAACATAAATAACAAATTTACCTTTTTCAGAAACATAAATAAATGTTTTTGTCCGGCGAATATCATGAATAAACAGTTCTGGCTGACGAAAAACATTAAAAAAATTATTGGTCGTCGAAGAATATTAATAAAAAGTATTGATTACTTATGTCGTATTTAAATGTATTCAACGCTGAAATTATCCGAGCAATAAAAAAGCAAGACTCGGAATATTTTATTAATGTTTTTCTTTAGCCAAAAATTTTCATTAAGGTTTTTCGATGGCCAAAGTTTTTTTTAACATTTTTCATCCGACAAATATTCATTAATATTTTTCATAAGCCAATTATTTTTTCATATTTTTCAGTATGACAAATTGTTATTGATATTTTTCAATAAGACAAATTTTTATTCATATTTTTCAATAAGACAAATTTTTATTCATGTTTTTCAATAAGACTAATTTTTATTCATGTTTTTCAGGAAGACAAATTTTTATTCATGTTTTTCAGGAAGACAAATTTTTATTAATGTTCTTCTTCTGGCGCATCGATATAATAATCCGATTAGGCCTATCCCGTTTCAAAGTATATATATTTTGAACAAAATGTAAAATTTAAAAAAATATTTTATTAACTAAAGAAGCATAACAATAAATCTGAAACACTATTTTGCTTTCTTTTTAGTTGGTATAGTGAACCTTGTCACGCTTTGCTGGGGATCAGGACAAAGCGGCAGTTCATGGGGAGGGAAAACTAGGTGGTGCGTGAATAAAACAAATACTACGCACGCAACTCGTAAATTTTATACGCACACAACAATCTTTATTTATCAAATTCAACAATCCAAAATAGGGGTTAATCGGTATTACAACAACCCGGGCGCCAGGTGCATGCGTCACTTGCACCAAACTCTTATCGCCGGCTAGCTCGCGGACGGGAGCAAGGAAACTGCTAACCTACGGCTACAGCTGTAGCACCTGTTGTAACTCTTGCGAGTTCAAAACACTAATCGCGACTCCCGACGACAACGCGCACACACACACGGTGTCGAATCACCCGGGGGATCAAAAAGGAGGAACACCAACCTTGGCCAAGATACTGCTATTGCTGTTGCTTTACAACGTCCGCTCCGTTAATTATGAAAAAAGGTCTGATTTTAAAAACTTTTGGCATTTCCACAATCCCTATGGTTAACAAAAGTCTGGATTCTATCATAAGATTAGGTAAAGTCGAAAAAATGGGATCGAACTAGTATAGTGTACAAATTCACGTGCAATCATTGTCCAGCATCTTATATCGGTGAAACGAAACGTTCTTTAAAAACTAGAATTAACAAACATAGAAAAAACAAAGATATGGAATCCGTTGTACGCGTGCACGAGAATAAGTTAAATCATGAATTTGACTAGGAAGGCACAAAAATTATAGATATTGAACACAATCACAAAAAAAGAGTTATTTTGAAAATGATTCATATAAAATATAATAGACACAGCATAAACAAGAAGAAGGACTTTCATACACTCAACCGTATTTATTTTCCTCTATTTTCAAAATTTAAATAGCCAGCGCTGTACAGGTTGTTATTCTTTTGTTCTGACTTTAACCCCCCCCCTCTCTTGTTTTGCACCGAGCATGTATAAAATGTGTTGATATAATGTTACTTTCTATTGACTGTCAGATACATCATGTATCTGCATCCTTAAATAAGTTTTTCGACTCGTCAACTATTGTTAACATATAAGGTAAATGTTTCTCTGTCAGTTATATTAAGTTGATTTACGTTTTAAGTTTGTAATTTTGTGGTTATTTAATAAAATTTAGCCTGAAGAGGTTGGCACACCAAGCCAACGAAACGTCGTTCTCGGTTACAGGGAAAACAAATTTTGCCTTTTTTCTTGTGACATACACAGCTCCATCCAGATCCAGAAAATATTCCAAACTTTATTGTAAAAATGGAGGGTGAAAAAATCTCATTACAATAATACTTTTCGTTTATTTCCAACACAGAGGAATTTTTAAGAGCCAAAATAATGCTTTCATCGAATTTTTTATTATTTACATCTGCTGTATTACCATATATTTCATCTACAGGATCGTCATGGGATAACATTTCATAGGGTATTTTTACAACAGTAGTTTAAAATTTTGTAGAAAATTTACCTTCACTAATTGATAAAAGCCATTTTTTAAATTATTTTTAGTTATACATTTATTATCTTTTGAAGGCATAAGATAAAATCCCAGAGTGGCGTTTGGCTCAGGCGGCAAGGCGCTGGAAGCCCGGAGTTGAGGGCTGAAACTCCCGTATGCACCTAATTGTACGGCGTATTGACTAACAATAAGTACAATGATTGCACTGAGCGTATGAGTACCGACAGGCCGATTGCACTGTGGGTTACGCTCGAGACATTCGCCCAACCTATAAGTTAGAGGTCTAAAGCAGTGGTTTCGTTTCGCTCCGCTGTAAACATCACACGAGACAAAAATCTACTTTCCCGCACTTGTATCGTAATGTACTATTACATACGGCATGCGGAAAATTCGACTTCTCACACGCTTTCTAAAAAAGCGAGATGAAAAACCAAACTTCTCGCACCTTGTGTGAAAAAATAATGTGTGTAACCCGTGCAGAAATTAGGTGTTCCCGCCCGTGAATAACTCACCCGATTTCCGCACTAGTTTCGTAATGTACTATAATTTTAAAAAGCCTACCGTGGTTATTTAATCAAATTTAGCCTGAAGAGGTTGGCAGACCAAGCCAACGAAACGTCGTTCTCGGTTACAGGGAAAAAAAAAATTTTGCCTTTTTTCTTGTGACATACACAGTCTCATCCAGATCCAGAAATTATTCCAAACTTTATTGAAAAGTATTATTAAAAATAAATGCCTCAAACGAGAAGAATGGATACTATATTATTAATTGAATATTTAAATCCTTCAACTAGTAATGGATCAATCACCATCACATAAATTAAAATTATAATTAGGAGTTTGGTGAGTTATTAAGAAATATAAATTTAATCTTGAACTTAAGACTTTGCAATATTACATTGCATTGAAATAATCACTTTCAGTTAAGTAGATTCAAATGATATTTTACCACGAATAAACGTAACACTTGCTATTGAAGTTATTCGATTCAGCATAACAAGAAGGCAATTTCTTATGAGACTTACAATATAATAACAATCAATAAAGCTTAAAATTTTACACGAAAAATATAGTTTTTAAAGTAATATTTGTAACGGGGTGGATACGGGAAAAGTGAGAATAAAAGTAAGCGATAGCCTTGGGAATCGAACTCGAGCCGTCCTGATGGGAAGCAAGCGCCTTAAACACACGGCTACCGATCGCGATCCTCTCTGACCCAACCCTTGATTAGGTGTGATAACCGCATGGGTCGGTATACCTATGCGTCGTATCATACCTCGTTGTATGTTATATAAATATGAATAATGACTCTATAGTATAACGCTGTTAGAAGTAACGGCACCTGTATTTTCTTAATGATCTCTGTTAAAGGAAGCAACAGCTAATTGTAAGACGGCTGTCTAGAAATGCAAGTTTTTTTATGTAGAAATGATACAATCCTCTTAAACGCGGAGAGAATACATTACATGACGTCCACATCCTTTCTAACCATTTTTAAATCTTTTTCTAACCTCTTTTTAACCCTTTAACTTCTTTCTTAACGTTTTGTTTAACCTTTTACTTAATTTTAATAAACGTTCCACTGTATCATACCGTGAAAACCTGTGACGTCATATAATGATCCTCAGTATAAAATAGGGGATTTTTGGTATTTAGTCTTTCTTTTATCAGTAATTTATTTAATATCTTGTTTTTTTCTTGCACCCTATTCTATAATGGCTTTAAAAATTTGTTTTCTATTTTCAACGTTTCAATTTCACCAGTTCTTGTAGAACGTACCATTAAAACCTTTATCATTTTCTTTGCTTTGTCGATTTCATTTATAATTTCTTACTTGATAAGTTCTCTATTGTGATTTTTGAGCTGTTCGACAAATTCTGCAGTGACTCCGATTAACATAACATATGGCACTCGTATGTTGCAAACCACTAAACAAGATGCACACAACTACACCGACTTAAAATTAAAGTGACATTTGAAAAAATTTATTGAGAGAGACTTTAGACAGTTCCTTGCTTCCCGATGCCATGTTGATATGATTATCTTTTTACATTTATTTTTCATGCCAATTAACATGTATTTATATTTTATATCTATTCTATTTAATAATTGACTACCTAATTACCTAAGCTATTTTTAGCCATGTAACATCGTTTTTCTAGATCAAATTATTGAGAAGTGGATTTTATGTAAATATCGTCGCTTCCGAATAAAAAGGCGCTATCTCAGCAGCCGGTTCGAGAAGGAGCTATCTCAACGGCCGGTTAGAAAAGGCGCTATCGCAGTGGCCCGTTGAACAAGGTCCTATTTCGCGGGCTCATTTTTTTGCTCCGATTTAGGTTAGTACTAAATATTAATACTAACGATATACCATTCATATTTAATTTTAGAAAGAGAAAAAGGTATTCGTTTCCCAATACTATTATCAATGCAACTTTAATATTTTGTGTTTGATAATTACTTTCTATTCGGTTTGAATTTGCGTGGGTAATAAGAATCCCATTCTAAGCGAAAAAGTGGACAAAATATCCCCGGCTGCTACGTCGTTCATGCTACTCAATTACGCCAAAATATAAGCGTAGTACTTCCGATTTATAATAAAAAGAGAATACTGTTACACTACGTATGACGTATGTAATAATAATTTAAACAATCAAAATATAAAAATCGTGAGAGATTAGAAAGCGTGCAAGCGAAAGAGAGAGAGAGAGAATTGAATTGAATTAAATTTATTATTTTTAGCTAAGGACTCGTGGTCCTAAATAGGTAATACATCACATCGTGATACATTCAGTGTCATGTACATAAAATGGGCTACACAGACCCAACGAAAATATTAATTACAAAAAAAAGTAAATACTGAATAGATAAAATAAAATAGAATGAAATTAATATAAAACCAAAACAAAGCAGTAGTTACAGTCACAAGATAAAGGTGATAACAACAGTCGCAAAGTAAAAGCAATAACAATAGTCGCGAGATAAAAGCAATAACAATAACAGTCACAAGAAAGTAAGAATATAAAGACGCATAAAATCAGTCGTACAATATAAATTAGCTTAAAACTAAGGAACAGCGGTGCAGACAGCAAAGCTTACAAGTGTAACGCATTAACAATAGCGATTTAATATAAAGTCGTAGAGCAGCTTCTTGAAACAGGGCCTCTTGTAGTGCTACCGCAACGCATGATGCAAGCCATTCCATAAATATGCAGCAGTGATTCTGAACGAGTCGCGCATACATTCTGTATTAAAGCTGCCAATTTTGAGATCGAGCGGCGAGTTTCTCTTACTGCCTATTCTGTTAGGATCCATAAAAGCAAAGTGCTAGGCCAAATAAGATGGACTGCCGCTCTTCAAAATAGACACGAAAAAACTTATGCTAAGATAGATGCGTCTGTTATCTAGGGAGAGCAACTTGTTCGAGACGTAAGCAGGCGTGATGTGATCGACGAGCCTAGTACCGGTGGCGAACCGAACAGCCACATTCATACACCTCGTGAGTTTCAACGTAAGCTCGTCAGAGAGACCCGAGAAGAGGATGGCGCAGTAATCAAAGTAGGGGAAGATAAGTGCTTTAATTAGCGTCATCTTCAAGGTGGGTGGAATAAAACCCTGATTTTCCGTAAACGTGCAAGAGCAGCAAAACTTTTCTTGGCGGTTACTGTGCACTGCTCTCCCAGGATAGCGTGTTATCGATCGTGACTACAAGAATCTTAAGTGAATCAGTCAGGTGGATAACCTCGCCGTCGAGGAGCACAGGGGGAATACTGAGGCTCTTGACTTTGCTCATGTATCCTCTAGAGCCTACCCACATAGCTTGGGTTTTGCTGGTATTTACAGCGAGCCCATTGTCAAGAGCCCAACGCGACACATTAGCCAAATCTTGGTTAACCTCATTTATGATGCTGCTGATGTCCTTGGTACAGCCGCTGATGTAAATGACGAAGTCGTCTGCGTAGAGATGGCACTTGCAGAATTCGAGGATTGAAGGAAGGTCGTTTATGAAAAGCGAAAAAGCAGAGGTCCCAGTACACTACCTTGGGGTACACCTGATAACCTGTTTAAAGGCCTCGACGTGGAACCGTTGGGAAGCAGGACAGTCTGAGATCGATCTGTGAGAAAGGAGCGTATCCAGCTGCACGCAGAAGCAGAGAAGCCATAGATGTGAAGCTTGTCGATGAGTACATTGATGTTCATGGCGTCGAAAGCACGTGAGAAGTCGATTGTAACTAAAAGAGTGATGTTGTTAGAGTCTATGGCTTCTCTAAAATCATCATCCACCATTTTCACGAGAGCCGAGTGCGTGCTAAAGCCGAGAGAGAGAGAGAGACAGAGAGAGAGAGAGAGAGAGAGAGAGCGAGAGGGAGAATCGAACAATAAACGGAATTGATGTGTTACCGTCATATTAATCATTTAGCTGGACGTCATAATTATACTCTTGCATACCCGAAAAAGATGTCCACGATCAAGCTTCTGTAATTATGTGTATAATTTTACGTCATCCAAAAAAGTAATATTACACGATTTTAGTACATTATAAACGGATTAGTAAATAATTAAATAAGTTTATACTATAAAATTGTAGTAAATTACCAGTTTCTGTGAATGTTGTTTTCTGTTATAAATTAATTGTGATCTCAATAAAGTTTCATGTAAAATGATGTCTACTAACTGTTTTTACTTAAATAATGTATCCAAAATTTGTCTTTATGTTTTTGATAGTAGAGCATTAAAGAACTGAAAAACTCAAATGTCATATATATCTCTAAAATTACTTTAAAAAAAAGTGAAAATATTGGCGAGTAAATATTTCCGTTTCTCTCTCTTTCTTTTATTTTTAAACGTTTATTAAAGATAAGAAAGTTATGAAATCAAACAAGAAATTGTCGAGTATTTAAAAATCAGTCAAATTTTCGTTGATTTTCTGCTAAATACGCATACTTGCTGGACGCGATAAAAGAAACTTAAAAAAAATTTATTTCTCTTGGAAATTGAAAATATTGTTTTAAACAAATATCGTTACCAGATTTTTAAGATTCCATAAGTATAATAACAAAAATTATGTATTTTAATAGTGAAAATTCTTAAATAAAATTAAATAAACCTTCTGATTGTTCACCTAAAAACTATAAAACAACGCGCCCGGCAAGTATGCGTACTTAGCAGAAAATCAGTGAAAATTTCACTGATTTTTAAATATTCGACAATTTGTTGTTTGATTTCATAACTTTCTTATCTTTAATAAACGTTTAAAAATAAAAGAGAGAGAGAGAGAGAGAGAAACGGAAATATTTACTCGCGAATATTTTTACTTTTTTTCAAAAGTAATTTTAGAGAGATTTCACGAGTTTTTAAGAGTTCAAGAGTATATAAATTGTGATATAAGATGCGTATATGCACACGTCGCTCAGTTGTATATACGCGCATCGTGACAATCCATATCCGTATATAGCGCTACCAAAAAATATCAGCTGATTTATCAGCTTAATCAATTCCCCTTTTTGCACCTGCCGCAAATAAAATGCGTACATGGTAGATACGCACACCTAAAGCAAAGTATAGATATATAGAATATACAAAAGTATAGAGGCGTGCTCAACTCTGCTGCTTTCTCTTAATTGTATTTTTATTTCTCCTTTCTCTCTCTCTCTCTCTCTCTCTCTCTCTCTCTCTCTCTCTCTATATATCTTTATATATATATATATATATACACACACACACACACACACACACACACACGCACGCACGCACGCACGCACGCACGCACGCACGCACGCACGGACGCACGCACGGACGCACGCACACACACACACACACACACAGTGCGCGCGCAGACGTGGTGCATTGCAAGAGGTGGTTGAATGTCTTAATATTTTTAACACTGTAATAATTGTAATCTAACCGGTCGCTGAGATAGCGCCTTTTTATTCGGAGGTGACGATATGTTAAATAGAAAAAAGATTTGTATTATTAATATTATATACAACTTTGGTATTTAATCTTTCTGTCTAAAGTCGAATCATGAGAAGTTATAGCCGAAAATGATCCATTTTCCACGTTTTTAGCCGTTTTTTGCCTTTGAATTGTAAAATATTGCCCGTAGCGAAGAGAGAGAGAGAGAGAGAGAGAGAGAGAGAGAGAGAGAGAGAGAGAGTTCGAACAATAGGAGGTTAGCTGACACTTTAGTGATGTTGGCCTCTTGACGGGTCCTCTTACACTTCCTTGGCACTTATGAATCTGCATCTGTCTCATAATAATATATTCTGTAAGTCTACATGTCTCCCCCTCTCTCTCTCTCTCGCTTTCTTCCATAATACTGTATTCTACCCTTAAAAGAAAGAAAAGGATTTTTTAAACTTGAATCTATTATGGCTTGGAATATGAATATTAAAGAAATACTGGATACGACAATTGCACCAACCATAAATGTTTTGTAAACACACTGTATAGTTAGCCACAGCTGTAACGCATGATCCTTTCATCTGAAAAATAGTATATGTCTAAAGTAACAAACTAAGTAGTGTTACATTGAAAGTCTACTCACAAGTGAAAGAGACAGCAGCAGTTATCATAAGGCTTAAGCGACTTCAGACTTATAGCTGCAGGAAAACAATAATTATGTCAGCATTCCTCTCATTGTACCACTGAAAAACAAGAAACATAAGACAGAGACACTATACAGCCACATCCTGTGACTGAAAAATCTTGAAAAATATTCTATTTCTTTTTGCATTTCACGCAATAGTTACAGCCTGCTGGGTTCATACCATACAATAAACTCACAGTCAACATCCCCATAACATATTTTATTTTATTTATTTATTTTTTTTTGATGCCCATTTCTATACAAATTATGAATGAATTATTTATGTAAAAACTTAATTCTTACTAAGAGAGGGTTCCGGAACACAGAGCCTTTTGTAGTTAGTATGCTAACTAGGAGTGGCTCAGGGTTCGGGAACACCTATTTTTGAAACTCACAGAGGTTGTAGGAAATATCACACCATGAACCTCTGTAGAGTTATAGACCCTACTGTCACTCAAGAGTTACAGCTATTTAAGTTTTCAAAAATGTGTCAGTAGTCCACATTTTTTCCATGATCTTTTTTTTTATGTTTGTGCTACAAGTAAAGTCTATTTCACTATTTATACAGGGTGGCTCATTTTAATCGCCCCACCAAAATGTCTCAAAATCTAAGCTGGCTACAGAAAAGTTGTTCGGGACAAAGGGGGTCATCCGACTATCCAGCTGGTTTTGACCTTGTGGTCAACTTTCAAGGTCATTT
>JAWWEQ010050356.1:0-11721 GCA_035583055.1 Torymus tubicola
CAGGGGGGGGGGGATTTGTGCGTTTGTCAAATTAATTAACCATTTTTCTTTCGTTAGATTGAATTTTGTTTTTTATTATAGATTGAATTGATTGATAGAGAATTGAAATATTTATATTTTCTAAAAAGAAAAATTTTCTAGCAATTAATTTTCCTATTCGCTTCAAAATTTAATGTAGAGGTAGATTATGAATAGCTCTTAGCCGAGTTCTTTAGACAAAATTCGAAATTCAAAAAGCGGATGTTTTACATTGTGAACACTTGTACAAGAATTAAAATCACAAAAAAAAATTAAAAATGGAATAGTAATAAATTAGTTTGAGGAAGCTAAGTGCCAATGAATTGGCAGCAGTTTTTTTAGTCGTGATAGTCATATTTATTAACCACCGAACCCAGTTCGGAAATATAAAAAGTAGGCTGTCTCTGTGCCAAATGTCAAGAGGAATGCAGTTGATTTTTAGTCCAGCAGTTAAGTGTTTTCTCGTTAACTTCTCCAGATAATCTCTTGAAATTCTTACAAGAAGAACTTTTTATGCTTAAGGGGGCTTCGAAGAGTGGTGCCGTATCTAGCGACGGGCCCTAAGATGGGGTTGTATAATTTTTACTAATATGAGTATTATAATTTATATAAACCTCATTAGGAATCTTTATTAGTCATCAAATTAATAAATACTTTGTAAATATAAAAAATTACACAAATTTCATGCACCTAACTCTGCCCCCCCCCCCAATTAATTCTAAATATGTGTACGGTCTTGATGCAGTAAATTTGTCGTTAAAATTATCGTCACTTCATTCCTTTTTAGTTAATGCGATGTTGCCGTATCTAACACGCATGTGCAGAGAGCGCTACTAAACAACGAAAATCCTGCAGCACGTTTTTGTACATTAATTTTCTCTAATGTTAGATCGTTAACATATTCATTATATTGCATAAAAATTATCTCCGTAAAAATAGTATATTACGCAACAATACGTGGACCACCTTGCGCACTTGTTGTGTATACTATTTTTTGACAGAAGTGCGCAAAACATTGCAAATTTATCAAAATAATACAAACTAACGTAAAAAGGGAAATGTAATAAGAGAAGCGAGTCGATTTTCTCGCCCAAGGGTAGTAAGGGTGAAAAAAACTAACGAGTAAATGCACATTAATGAGGTAAAAAAGACACATATAAATATATAAATAAACTTAGTAAAGTTGATTAACAAAACTATTACGATAAATATACGAAAACTTAATTATTTATTAAAAAATACAATTATTCAGATTGAAAGAAAAATTCTTATTAAACAATAGGGAATTGAGATATTAGCATGGTTTTATTCATACTCGGAGCATCGTTTGTTTTCATTCGGCTTAGCCCGAGCGCCCATAATTCCATGAAATACATACCGGTTTGTTTACTTATATTGAGAAATTTTTAAGCAAAGGATCCGAAGCGTGCTCAAAGAAAGTGTTTTGTATAGTTTGTTATGCTCGCTTACCGTGTGCAAAGCAATATAAAGAAAAGGGATTCAGAGGTGGGTGGGCGGGCCAACTTTGGCGAAGTCCCTGTCTCAACACACTGAGATAAGAACAGAATAAGAAAACTACGAAAGATGATCCATAATTGATTTCAGATCAAATTCACGTGTGTTTCAGGTAATATTTACGTAAAAATTACCTGAAAATACTCAACATGAGATTTACGCGAGTTGCACATGGAAATCATGCAAAATTCAGGCGAAATCGACCTGGGATTTAAATACAACGGTAACGAAGTAGCTTTTTATTTGAGGAAAACCTCAAGAGAATTCAAGGTGAAAAGCACATAAATTTCATGTGAAATTCACGTGTCGTTTTTAGAATTTTTACAGCTCAAATGCACGGGAAATTCACCTGTATCTAAGATGGTTTTCATCATATTGTTACGTGGATTTTAATTGAATTTCAAGTGAAATTTCAGGTGAAAATTCAGGTGGAAATTTAGGCGAAATCCACGTGAATATTTGCAACCGGGTTATTTATATTTGAGTGAGAGATGATAAACACTGTCACCCCATCTAAACCAATGTTAATTAGGAAAATTTGTAAATTCATTTTTCTGAAAAATTAAATCGTTGACACTAGTTTCTCTTTGCAGCAATTGAAATTTTAACGTTCACATTACGTCCTACCGAAATTCCAGGCATCACAGTTTATTTATTAAAAGTCGCCGAAGCCACCTTAAACTGATAAACATCTCATATAAATATATTTCATAATTTCAAAGAAAAAAATTATACAGAAGACAAACAGGTAACAAATGACTAAATTTCGAATGTTTAAATATATGTAGATAATTTAAAGATATTTAAAATACATTAATGTAATAATTAATTAAAAATTTTAAACAATTGATACATATTATAATGTAACGGGTCGATGGATTTATGAAAAATAGTAAAAATACACGCCGGCATCGGGGGGAGGGGGGTCCAGAGTTTCGAGGATTCACTATAAAATTGAAGTCAACTATAGATGTTTTTCTGTTCGACTGTAATAATGCAGATTCTGCAAAATTTCGACATTATAAATTACGAAAATCACATTTTCGAATGTACTATTTTACAGCAAATGAAAGCGAATCTAATTCGTTAGACATTTTTTTATTGGCTGTAAAATAGTATTTATGAAATTCGATACTTTGGACAGTAGATAAATTGGTACAATCGTAAATGTGGTTATCGTAATTTATAATGTCGAATAAAAATATTTAGTTTGCTTTTTTGCCATTTAAGATTTTAAAAACGCCATTCTTACCATGCGTTTTCGCCTTCTTTTACCTTAGAAATCTCATGATTTTGCGTATATTTAAATAATTAAAATTTCATATTTTTTTTTCTTTTTGTGTTTATAGTTAATTAAGTTTTATACTATTATAGATATAATATAATAAAAGTAAAATAATAATTTTAAAGTAACTGCTCAGAATAAGCAGTTATTACTGCAAAAAATAAAAAATAATATTTAAAATACATCCTTTTAATAAAACAAGACTATAAGAAAGTTTGAATTGCTTTTATTTTATAAAATTATGATATCTAAAATATTTTTATACATTTGCCACTAGCATCAGTTGAAGTGGTCTTGAATGTTAAAACATTGTCCGCCATTGGAAGTACGCAATGATAGGATCAGGTATCAGCGACAGTGCCTATTGAATTATATATTTTTGACATTTTCCTGTGATTTTTGGATACTTCATCAGAATTTATCCATATAAAGCTGTCATCACAAAATAATTACACTGGTTATTATTTATTGATCAAAGTAAGATTACTAATGTAAATATTATATATGCTAACCGTATTCCTTTGATTTCTTCCTGTGCGGCGTTAAGCATTTTTAATGCGGTAGTTCATTGTTTATCAGGAGGTTTCCTCAACGTTGATTCCATTATTTTTCTCTTTACTACTCCTCCTATAGCATCACATGGATTTTTCCCATGACGTAAAAAAGTTATACGATTTTATCTTTAAACCAAAGTCCTTCTCGTGTAGACACATGTTAGCAAAATTGTTCCTGAAATTATCATTTAGACAAATAAAAATATGAAGTAACGTGAATAAAATTAATTTTATACATATATTTTGAAATTTAATTAAATTAAAAAAAAACTATTCCGTATACTCACTTATTTTTGTATTGAATCGCAGCTCCATCTGAGAAATACTTCCAATAGCGGACACTGTTTTAACATTCAAGACCACTACAACTGATGTTAGTGGCAAATATATAAAAATATTTTAGATATGATAATTTTATATAATAAAAGCAATTCAAACTTTCTTATGGTCTTGTTTTATTAAAAGGATGTATTTTAAATATTATTTTTTATTTTTTGCAGTAATAACTGCTTATTCTCAGCAGTTACTCTAAAATTATTATTTTATTTTTATTATATTTTATCTATAATAGTATAAAACTTAATTAACTATAAAAACAAAAAGAAAAAAATATGAAATTTTAATTATTTAAATATACGCAAAATCATGAGATTTTTAAGGTAAAAGAAAGCGAAAACGCATGGTAAGAATGGCGTTTTTAAAATCTTAAATGGCAAAAAAGCAAAATAAATATTTTTGTTTCTCAAAGGGGAACATTTAATGAGTTTTTTCCGCCAACCTTCAGCCTATTTGAATTAAATAGATTTTTACAACAGGGATGCCAACTTGACGATTTTCGAGAAATCACCACGTTGATTGACTATATCTTCGGTTCTGGTCGTCCAATAGTAAGGATTAAAAAAACGAAAGAAAGGTCATTTTAAGACGAACAATTTAAGATGTAAACGAAAAAAATTCATGAAATGGCAAGCAATCAAAAATAACCTTAAAATGTAAAAATTTGCATATATTTATAGTTATATATAGGTATAACACTGACGTGTCACTGAGGGCTGGTAATTTTTTTCATAAACTTCAGCATAAAACAAACAATTTAAGCCCTTTATCAATAAAATTGGTCGAAACGGGAGCTCTGCGGAATTTTTTTACAATAGCCAAATTTTGACCGGTTTTGAAACTTTAAAAAATTCTAGAATGGTTTACAGATGACTTAGAGGGCTGAAATTCTAGCTACAGGCTTTTTTTACGATGTACTTTCATTAAAAAAATCGGCGACCAAATCGGAAATATGAGTGCGCAGACTTTAGGCGAAGTTCACTGGCCTGGTTCTTATAGAAAAGTAATTATATTTTGTATACAAAGAAAAGTAATCATACAACTTTTAACAATTTACTACATGAGTACAAAACTCCAAATATTCATCAAATATCAAATAGAAAACGGTTACAAAATTGGATTAAAGATAATTAAAAATTGCGGTATCACGTTGTACACAATAAAGTTTTTACTCATGATATGTAAAATTTTATATTTCAAATTTAAAGATTACATATTAACACTATTTTTAAGTTATTTCAAGTTACAATAGTAAGTTAAATATGGCTACATTCTACAAGTACAATTTCACCTTTATTCTAATTAATGTGTTATACAAAAAGTTTCAGGATTTTGAGTAAAAAAGTGACAAAAGTCGAGTTTCCACCAAAAATTACAAAAAATAACTTTTTTTGATGTGCAATAACTTTTTTAATTATTGAAACATCGGTCTAAAAATCTAGGAACATTTTTTTTCATAAAAAACTAAGTATAAACAAATTTCGAGCGATTTTAAAATTTTGAGCTGCTGATTTCACCTGAAATATTCCATATATATACATACAAACACACACACACACACACTTTTTCATTGTTTTTTTGTTATCTTGAAATATCAGAGCTCTGCAGGGTTTTGCAGTTATTGAAAATTGTAATTTTTTTCTGATCTACAATGCAAATATAAAAATGGTTTCCTTAATAACAAATGATAAAGTGAAGAGAATTTAAGTATTAAAAGAAGAAAATGTAGGTAATTTAGATATATTTCAAAAATAGTTTATTTTATTAAGGAATTGGGCTCCAATGTGTAATAAAATTAAAAAAAAACTAAAAATCAAAATGGTTTTTCGGTTATAAAAAAAAACAATAAAAACTGAAATCTATCAGAGTACCAAGTTTTTTCGCAAGATGAAAAGAATAAGCTTGTTAGTTGAAAGTCGGTCTAGTGGTTTCGGAGATATAAAGTATTTACGGATACCGGGTGTTCATTAAATACCGGAACCCCTGAACAAATCCTAAAATATTGATTTAAAAAAAAACATTTGAAATTTCAATATTAACTCCAAAAAAAGCATCAAGGTCAAGGTCAAATCTGAACTCAAGGTTAAGTTCGTTTTTAAATTTCCTGAAACTTTTGTGCGAAACATTTTTTTTGAGAATCAATATTTCAGGATTTATGCAGGGGGTTCCGGTATTTCATGAACACCTGCTATACACACACATACACGAACGCACACACACACATCAACAAAAAAAAAAAATTCGCCTAAAATCAAACAATTTCGACATATATTGCCTTCTAAAACACCTTTTTAAGAAACTGCATGTTACACATATTTTTTATGCTAATGTCATGCAGAGAGCGAAAGAGGACGCTAAACTTAGTTTAACTATGAATAGTTTTATTCAAAAGCTTAAAAAATTCTTAAAATGGCCACGGGTTCAAGGTCTTGAAAAACAAAATTTCAAATTTAGGATTTTGTAAAAAATTTTTAACATTGCCAACTGGGTCAATTTTAATGCAACAGGATAAAAGCAGCCCCCCAATTCAAGTATAAAATAATATCCAGATGATTGTAAAGATTTTGATAATTACCTTAATAAAGCAGCGTCCTGAGGGCAAATCCTCTGGAACGGTAATATTGTTGAAAGGCTTGTCGAAGATAGGCTCATTATCGTTGAGATCATGCACAGTTACTTGTACAGTTACACTGCTGCTAAGGGCTGGTTTGCCTGAATCGGTGGCGACGACGACAAGGAGTGGTGTCGGATCGTCCTCGCAGTCGATATGCATTACTGTTGTGATGAGACCCGTGTCTGCGTCAATAGTGAACGAACTTGAGTCAAACAAAGTGTACTTGATGAGCGCGTTTTTGCCCTCGTCCAGATCTTGAGCAACGACCTTGAGCACGGATGTACCTGGTTCTGAAGTTTCTAGTAAGTGGGCTTCATACTTCTCATAGGGAAAGCTAGGAGCATTGTCATTGACATCGGTCACCAGGAGTCGGAAACTGCGGACAGCTCTAAGTGGGGGCATGCCTGCATCCATCGCCTCGAGCGAGAGATCAAAGTAAGGGCGTTCCTCGCGGTCAAGTGGTTGCTCCTCCAGCACAAGGTAAATAACGTTGTCGCGCCTTGCAAGGCCAAAATAGCTCTCACCGCCACTTAAACTAACCGTAGCGTTCGAGTACTCGGTCCGCGAGTCCGGGTCACTCACCGAGATACGTGCAACAAACTCACCCTGCTGCGCGCTCTCGCTAATTTTGGGTGTTGCATCGTCTGAGAGAAAGATAACGGTGATGGCTGGCTGATTGTCGTTGACATCGCTTACACGAATCGAGACAAAAGCTGAGTCTTCCAGTGGTTGTGCACCCAGATCGCGAGCCACAAGCACCAGTTCATGACGCTCCCTGGCCTCAAAATCCAGCGGCTTATTCACATAAACTATTCCCGTAGCGGGATCAACACGGAACATCTCCTCGCGGTCAGATTGTCGCCTATTGATAGAGTATTGAATTTGACTATTCTCACCATTGTCACGGTCCGTTGCGTGAACTCTGAGCACGGCGGTGCCGACGGTCGCATTCTCCGGTACGCTGACTTCATAGCGGCTCTGCAAGAAGACGGGTGGGTTATCGTTGACATCTTCAACCGTGACATTGACGCTCATCCGTGCACTTAGAGCGGGCGAGCCCCCATCGAGCGCCTCAATAAGCAGCTGGTAACTAGCACACGTTTCGCGATCTAGAGTGCCACTGTTCTGCAGGTCAAGGTAAAGCACGCCATCCCGTCCGCGGTGTGCCGCCAATCGAAAGGTCTCACCTGTGTTACCTGAGACAATTTTGTATCGTTGAGTGCTGTACTGACCCAGATCAGGGTCCTTGGCAGGGGGCAGAGCACGCTTAGAATCACGCGGTGAGTTTTCAGGAAAGGAGACATCGACCTGCTTAGCCGGAAAACTCGGTGCGTTGTCGTTTTCATCGAGCACACGGACAACTACACGCACATTTTGAGGTAATGCAACGAGGCTATAGGAAGGCCGAATCTCTCGGTCGAGCGTTATTCGCGTGCGGATCTCGCCAGTAGTTGGGTCAACGAGAAGGTCCGACTCAACAGCAGAGCCGGGCACCGGCACAATAAGGTAGGGTGGGCTCTCAGCCTCGATGAAGCCAATACGTGTGCCAGGCGGCGCATTCTCCGAGACCTCGAAGTAACGTACGTGCTCAGCACTTGCGAATGACTCTAGCCAGCAGGCTAAAAGGAGAATCAATCGGGCTATGTACATCCTCCCTACTTTGCTATTATCTTTGCCGTTGCGGCTGTTGCTGCTCCTGTCCCCTCATTGTCACTTGTCTGTATGCATCTTTAAAATGTTTCTACTCTCTTTTGCCTTTGTTATTCGTGTTAAAATCGTGAACGGTATACAGCAACGTAAAGAAAGGCGTGTGTAGGTAGTTAGCAAATATATTTACTTCTATGTGGTACACTATATTCCCTAGTGTTTCTAATACTGGTACTTCTTCAGTGTTTCTTTTTTCAGCTATCGTTTCTCAAACATTTAATATTTATATTTTCTCCATTTTACTTCACGCTTATACATTTTTTTCAACTCTTTCGTTAATATCAAGATAACATTCAGATTACACAGTATGTAAAAAATACTTGCTACTATTTAGTAGTGACCTATCAAAGAAAGATTTTTTCTTTTTCATTTGGCCTATAATTACCCTTAGTATATAAAATACGTTTTTTATTTGGAAAGGTAAAATCATTTTGAATTTAAGATCATCACAAAACACTGGCCAACTTTTGTTGAAATTGAATCGAGTGAAGAAATTAAGAAAAAATAAGAACTAAAATTGCATATAACTGTATTTGAAATGTATGTATAAAAAACCGAAATCACGTAAAACACTGTCATGGAGGCAAATATAACTGCAGGCACGAGTCTATCGATGAATTTATCACTTTTCTATGTAGTGACGAGGAGGAACTTGCCTAAAATACACGTAAAAAACAAGAAAATAAGTCGTCATTGAGACTGAAAGCGGAACGATAGCACACGGTAGGCAAATTATTGAACGTGACTAATGATAAAACTACAAATAAGCCCAGCACGTTTGCTCCGCGCGCATTCAAGGTTGGGCATGCACTGACATGGCGGCACCTGTACTGGCTACCCTTCTCCTCTCTAGATTCTCTTGGCAAGAGGGACCGCTGGACCCGGCAGCGGCCATCTTGGAGAGGGGATTCTGAATGTACACGCTCCTTTCGTGCCCGCTTACATTACTTGCTCACAGCAGCTCTCTTGCTCATGAGCACGGACTCTAAGTCTGTAACATGCAAGAATGACAGAGAGACAGAGAGAGGGAGAGAGAAAGAGATGCATAGAGAAGCAGCCAGAAAAAATACATACAGATATGGAGGGGGAGCAGAGAGGAAGTGGGAGCGTAAAAAGTCTCTGATACCCCTGAGTATACCGTCTTTCGTTGTTTCGCAACCCAGGCCAATCGCACTAATCCAATTCACCTACCTAGATACTGCCACCGTAAACTGAAAATTAGCACGATACCAGTTAAAACTACGAATTCTTTTGTCGGAGTATTTTATATAGAATGATACACTTTTGTAACGAGAAGTATATCTTTATTAGCGAACTTCTTGCGTGGCAGACTTTAAAAAAAGTCGGAAAAACAAACTGTATACACGATTTTTAGAAAAGATTCCTTAAAATAACTTTTCAAAAGTCTGAAGAATAAAATAATCGATAGAAAATTAACAGAAACAAATAAACTGATACATTTTTTAATTTGTTTGGTAACGAATAGAGTATGATCGCTAATTTCGGCTAATTAACAACATTAAGAAACTGATGAACCAATCCTGTCGTAAAAGACTGGTAGAATCATATAACCCAATAAAATATATGCCCGTTTCACTGTAGAAAAATTACCGATATAAAAATATAATAGCAGTCTTAACGGAAATGGTATAGAAGAAATTAAAAAATAAAACTTGTGGAAAGTCGAAGATGTTAAAAAAATTTTTTAAACTATTAAAAAGTCGTAAGAAATCGTTGGATATCGAATGTTTGTACACTTCTTTACCTTTTATACATACCTTTACAGTTTTTTACATTTTTCAAATTTTTAATTCTTTTTCATTTTAACAGAAATGTAAAAAATTGTAGAAAAAATGTATAAAACGTATGAAACACTTTAAGGCAACTTCATCAGTAATAAAAGAACGAATAAAGAAATTGTAACTTTTATTATTCAATTAAGTGGTCTAAAAATGAATGAATAGTAAAACCCTTCTGAAGTTTATATTCTAAAATGTTCAAACTTTACGTCGGTGAACAAATTTTGAATAAAGAATCAAAGTAAAAATTTTATTTTATAAAAATCTGTAAATATATCCTAAAAACCAGTAAATAAACACGCAATTTTGGTATCTAAATACTTTTCGGCAGTGAATAAGTACATCGTCAATGGATAATTAACAGAGACAATGTTATAATTTTATTTTTAACAAGATAATTTTTTTATGCAGAATCTTTATATAAAATGAAATAAAAATTTTGAAGGATTCTAAAATTATTGTCATGAAACTTAATATTTTCATATCGACGCGCCAGAAAAACATTAATAAAAATTTGTTTACCTGAAAAACATGAAGAAAAATTTGTCTTACTGAAAAATATTAATAAAAATTTGTCTTATTGAAAAATATTAATAAAAATTTGTCTTACTGAAAAATATGAAAACAAATTTGTTTTGCTGAAAAACATAAATAACAAATTTACGTTTTTCAGAAACATAAATAAATGTTTTTTTGTCCGTCGAATATCATGAATAAACAGTTTTGGCTAACGAAAAACATTAAGAAAAATTATTGGTTGTCGAAGATCATTAATAAAAAGTATTGTTTAATAATGTACTGCATATTTGCTCTAATAATTTATAAAAAAAACACAATGGCGTCCGAAAATTTTATTATTGTTTTTCTTTAGCCAAAAACTTTTATTTATGTTTTTCGATGGCCAAATTTTTTTTATCATTTTTCGTCCGACAAATATTCATTAATATTTTTCGTAAGCCAATTATTTTTTCATAGTTTGCAGCATGACAAATTTTTATTGATATTTTTCAATAAGACAAATTTTTTTTTTATATTTTTCAATAAGACAAATTTTTATTAATATTTTTCAGTGAGACCAATTTTTATTCATGTTTTTCAGGAAGACAAATTTTTATTAATGTTCTTCTGCTAGCGCATCGATATATTTAAAAAAATCTTGGTTAATTAGCGACTGTTCGTATACTGGTAAAGTCACCCTACTAAATTATAAAGAACTGTAACATTTTACCTACAGAAACTTACATTTTTTTACTTAATTTAACATTTTTATGCAATTTATTACTTCTTGTTATATTTTATTATTTTACGAGATAATTAAATTTTTATTTAATTTGTTACTATGTTAGAACTAACACATATAAAAAGTGTAAGACAATTTAAAAAGAATATAAAAAACGTATTCTATTTCAAATTATTACATTTTAAATATTGCTACGTACATGTCGAAAATAATTTTCTAGTGAATAATAAACATATTTAACAATGTAAATTAAAGTGTTCTGGCTCTAACGGTCTTGCTGTCCAATTTTGTGAGGAAGATGTTTAAAAAAATACACAACAAACATAACTTTATTAAAAGGTCGACGTTTCAAACTTTTATTAAGTTCCTCTTCAGAATTCTAATAAATAGCAAAATACAAGTGAAAATCATGTAACAATTCGCTCTTATATATAGTTATTTATTGTACATGTGTGAGTATAAGTCCAAAGTTTAATAGCCAATCGTAGTTGTAGAAGGTAAGAGAATAGTTAGAGGCATGGTTCCAACGACTGTATTCTACTGTTATCCACATCGGAAAACTATCAATATGTTTAAAAAAACCTTGAATACTAATTAATTCATTGCATAAATTTTCTCCGTTAAGATCAGATTGTGAGTTAAATGTCAAACTT
>JAWWEQ010050357.1:0-11719 GCA_035583055.1 Torymus tubicola
TATTAATCAGGTAAAGGAAATAATCTTTCAATAGTGACTAATAACTATTTACTATATTCAAGAATTATTTTATATGATTTTAAGCCTATAGGCCGTTACAGAAGAATCGCATAATAAAGGTACAGGCAAACATAGTAGTATATGTACCGTCATTTCTTTAGGTAACAACTTTGCAGCAATTCCAGTAAAAGCCATACAACAAACATTTTTACTTTCACTTTTTAATATATTATACAACGTTATGTATACAAACGCTTTCCCAGAACCACCAGGACCATCAAATATAAAAACACCTAGAGCTGTTATCATCAATAACATTTGATACTTTTATAATCGTAACAACAATTTCTTCTTGATCAGAGGTTGACAATGAATCAAAATACGACCAAATAACAAATGTAAACTACCTGGCATCATCCAACTTACAGATTCCTGCATAGCTCGACTCCATTCCTCATCATCATCTATAAGACCTAATGCTAAGCAAGCTTCCGAAAACGTTATATACTGAAAACCATTTACATTTTTTAATTCATCAAAACTTTTTGCCCCCCTATAATTTAATAAAAGTAATCTTATTCGAAATAATGCTACCTGACTTGGATTTACGGAATACATACGTCCAAAACAATTATACTAACATTTTCATTTTGACCATCTATAAACTTTATGACCATTATCATTATAATGTTTGAAGACATAATGAGCCGGAATTTCAGTATAGGTGTATTATCTAGCTGAAATATTTTGTTTATTCAAATCAAAATAAGCTAATAATGTACTGCTTCGATTTAATGCAGCCTCCACTATAATACTATCATCAATATCATTAATTATAATTGACTGTTGTTGAGTCAAATGAACTGCTAAGCGTATGATACTATGACTTTTACACTGTGATGGTTTACTTAAAATACGATAACATGCTAAAACTGGGCTAAGATATCGCGTTTCTAGAAAACTACGAACTTGTTAGTGATTAATTACCCTCTCGTTCTTTGACTCTTCAACTATAATATTTGCAGCATCGTAACCTTTAAAAACATATTTATACAAATATTTCACGGACTTTACAGTGGACACTACTTCAACGTTTATATGACAATTAAAAATGCGTAATAACCCATGACAATATGGTACTACAAATCGGTTTTTTCCGGTTTGATTGCGACTCATAACTCAGTTACCACCATTTCTTCGCTTATAATCCGGATACCTATCAGACGATATCATAGTTTCATCTCGAATTTCTCTTGGGTAATGTTTCGAACATTGACCGTCAATGATACATCTGCTACCACATGGACCATAAATCATATTATTAGCCACAATGTTACACAATATAAAATCGGTCTCAGAATCAGGAATTTTAGCAGAAATATCAGTATCATTTACCGTAGACAATTTATAACCATCCTTTAAAGTAATTAAAGGTAAATCTCGTTTCTGAAATTCTACTACATATACGTAAGCTGAAACTTCTCCGAAGTATTTTTCTTTTGTTATTAAATATTCTTTCTTTAAATTAAAAACGCGCATAAATATCAGGAAGATCTGAAGCCTGTGGAAATAAATTATCTTTAATTTCGCGCAAGTTAACATTACACGTCATTGTTATAAACAGATCAGGTTTTCCTTTCATACGGACTATAGCCATTGCATCTTGATAATTTTGCATCATATATCTAGGAGAACAACAAAAGTTGATGGCAATATAAGTATTTTCCCCACTTGATAATTTCTATTTGCAGTATTACTTAAATGATCAACTAATCCCTGGTATGACTCCACACGTAATTGATTGATGAAATAATGTACAACTTAACAAAAATGCATTCAATGTATTCGGTCTTGAGCCTATTCTGTATTTAACATGGGAACCCCTAGTTACACGACGATTACTTTCTTCATCTTGTGCATTATCATTGTCTGCTATGAATTTCCTATTATTTATTTTCGCTATATCTTTATGCCAACCTTGCGATCCATGAGGATAAAACAGTGAATATACCATAGGTTCTGCGTTTGGATCTATCGACCTTACTGATTGCAATACATGCGTAGCCTTATTACGAATTGTCATATAATTCAGGAATATCACCTTCGGTTGTGGTACCAAAAACCGCAGCAACATCAGTTGTTTTTTGCAAATTATACCTATTTCGATCATCACTTTGTTGCTCAATTTCTTCCTTCATCATTACATATTATTTAGCAAATACATTATTTTGTCTTATCATTTGCTCTAAACTATACATCATTTTTCTGTCGGTTACCACGTTTGCCGTAATTCTATAATCGATAGCTTCTTGAGTATTTACAATAAAAAGCTGACTGTATTTAGGATCATCATTTTCCGATGGATATAAAGCCTCATTTATTTGGTAAAAAAATTTGACCTTGTATTTTAAAACGTTACGGAGCTCTTCCTATTGCAGGCATTTTAACTACATTGGCATTAAAGGATGCGAACGAAAATGAACTATTATAATTCCGAATACGTTCAAAAAATTCTTTTTTTAACGGAGTGTGCGAAACTGGCCTTTTCGTGCTTGTTTTTCGTGCGCGAAGTAGCTGTTTCACGCACGTAAAATAAGCAAAAAGGCAAGTTTCACACACTGCGTTAAGAAAAATAGAGTTCGATACACGTGTACGAAAAGGGCACGAGTGATTTTGTCGCCCTCGACAAACTACACCCGTGCGAGAATCACCCACTTCGCACACTTGTATCGAAATGTACTATTACTTTTTTCATGATTATTTTCATATAATGAACATAAATAATCTGGAAAATCTGGGATGGCTTTAAATTTAACAGACACATGACCGCAACAGTCATTAAATCAATTACCCTAGTTGAATACTTTCTCGGCAGTAAAATGTTTCGTATTACAATAATTACATAAACATGCATCTGACATAAATAATGTTCATTAACATTACTATTTTGTTCAAAAAGTCTTTGATTCTCTGCATTTTGTTCACATCGATGATATTGAAATTCTCTTTCCTCATCATCATTTTCACTATTACGACATCTTCTCCTACATTGTATACTTTTTTCAATTCAATTTACCTGATTAGACTGAGATTCTGATGCATTTGAATTATCAATAACATTATTTTTACAACATTCCTTGTATCAACTTCTTCTTTCCTCTGCTAATTTTGCCTTACTTGATATTCCCTCTCCTCTATAGAAGTACGTCTAATTCTACGTCGAGGTCTACCACGACGACCATTTTCAATTATTACCTGATCCATATTGTCACTTTCCATTTTTCTACTATTATTCAGATCACTGTATTGACTTTTCTAATAAAATAATAAATAAAATTAAAGATGAAAAATGAATAAAAAATATAATTACAATTTTATAAATATTTAGCAATCAAAATAAATGGTCAATATTAATAATGAAATGTTTTGTATTCAACAATAACAGCCAAAGATCAATAATAACAGTCAATTTTGATCAATTCTTATCAGTAACGTTCAACACTAAGAGTGACATCAACGCTATATTGTATATTAAATGGTAACTATTCAATGGTAAATATTCAATGACAAACATTCAATGGTAAATATTCAATAATTAATGGTCAATATTCAATAACTCGACGTTTTAAACCTTCAAACAAATTAAAGTATACACCTATTAGATGTATACTTGCTTACACCTGGAAAACATCATTCATATCGTTAATAACATTTTATTTGTGAATATGAATTGATATTAAATTAAATTATTTTCGTATGATATTATAGCATGTAAAACCGAATGGTTTGATATCATCTGTCTTTCACTTCCCGTTTTTGGGAGAAAACCAATAACCCACGACACTCCTCAACCCCCCCCCCCCGATCAAACCACCCACCAAACCACCCACCTAAACCACTCACCTAAACCACCCACAAAACCACCAAACCTCTCCCCCACCAATTCCCCCACCAAACCCCGCACCAAACCACCCTCCAAGACCCCAAGGGATCTTACCTCCAGGACTCCGTGCCCTGACTAAACATAGCAACGCTGCGGTACCGGCTTTTTATGGCCCCCGCGTCTGCGCACCCCCAGTCTTACTCTTTCTTTCTCTCTCTACCCCTCTCTCTCTCTCTCTCTGTGTTCCACTTTTTCTCTCTTTCTTATTCTCTCTCTCTCCCTCTTTCTCTATATCTCTTTCAACTTCATCTTCCTGTTTCACTCACTTATTAGTACACATCTATCTGTCTCTTTCTATTTTTCGCGTTCCCAATATTTTAGCAAACATGGTTATTAATATAAGAGGGGATTATTTTTCAATGTGAAACTCAGGAAATCTGTATTACCGTTTAGGGATAAAACTATACGAAATTCGAAAAAAATTTTAACTATTTTACTAAATGGTAGAACAATGGAAACATCCATTGAAAATTAAAGCTACTCAAATTAAGTGTTCGTGCGAAACAAGCGTTTAGCTTCCTCCGCTCTCAGGCTGGTGTTCGAGAGCGAGGCATCTCGCGCTCCGATGCGAGCGACGCGGTGGAGGCAAACGGAAGTTGGAGTCAGTCGCCTTTGAGCGGAGCTTCAGAGCAGTCGCTCAATGCAGAGTCCTCTACTAAAAGCGCACAAGTTCGCGCACCTTTTCTCATTTTCTGCGCGTCTTGTGACGATTCGTGCTGAATAAGTACGTTCAATAAAATTTATTTCTACTAAATTATTTGTTGTTATCAAATCCTTTCAGACCTGCCTATCTTACCCATTACCGGAGACGGTGGTGAGGGCCAAATTGACCTTCGTTCCAACGAAGTGCCCGAGGTTTTTTAGAACATGGTCCTTCAAGCCGGATCCGGTTCTGGGATTTAGTGCGCCCGAATTTGCGCGCAAATGTGACGTGGCCTCTCTCCATTCCCGAGACGGCGCAGCCATGCTGGCGCAGGAAATTAAACAAAGAGAGAGCGCGCATGATCTTTTGGCGCGTAAATGTGACATGTTCTCTTTCGCTGCGCTCCCAAGATAGCGCGGCCATCCGGTGCTGGGAATAGTAGAGAGCTCGCATGATCCTTTGGCGCGCAAATGTGGCGTGGCCTCTCTCTCTCTCTCTCCATTCCCGAGACGGCGCGACCATGCCGCTGCAGGGAATCGAGCGGAGAGAGTGCACACGATCCTTTGCACTAACGTGACCGGCCCCCTTTCCTGCTCTGCTCCCTGACGGCAGGGCCACGCTGAAGCAGGGACGAGATACTAACTAATCGCTCCTTTCATGGACTTTTGCTTTGTTTGATAGGTCTGCACTATGAATCGGATTGAAAAGCAGGAACTCCTGTCGGAGTCAATAATTAACTTTCAGGAGGATCTGCTGCGATCTAATTAAGAAGTGGCCAAGAGAACACTGAGATGTTGTCTTCGCCCATACGGAGAGTTTGCAAGAGATGTGGGCGAAGTTTCGGAGGAGTCACGAGAGAATCCTCAAAAAATATAAACCACGGAAACCTTCGACTTGATGTGAACTCTCGCACGCAGCGCGAGTATAATCGGATTCTTGGTTTCCTATGCGATCAATTAAGATAGCGTCTTCAGCTTAGCGACTATTCGCTGGAACTTCTGCTGCCACCAGGACTCCCAAGAATCAATCTTCCGAGATTTTCGGGCCGTCTCGAAGAATGGCAATCATTCCGTGATCTCTTCGCTTCCCTAGTTCATGATTACAACTCTCTCTCCAGTGTCCAAAAGCTCCACTTCCTGAAGACTACGCTCGACCGTGAAGCTAATTCTGCTTCGAATAAGTTGTCGATTACCGAGGACAACTACGAGATCGCCTGGGGACTCTTGTTAAAGCGGTTCGATAACAGACAGCTCCTAGTAACTCGTCATTTCAGCGCCTTGGCCAGCCTGCCGACTCTCATAAAGGAAGATTCGAAAGACCTACAGGGTCTTCTGGATGATGTAGTTTCAAGATGTGCGGCTCTAACAAAACTTCAACGACCGACCCAACATTGGGACGACTTATTCGTTTTCTTTATAACCCGAGCTCTAGACCCCACGCCTTGTAAAGACTGGGACAAATCTTTAGCGGACGCGAATCATTTCCCAACTTATAAGGCCATTTACGATTTCTTGCAGAACCGAATTCGGGCCCTCAAAACCAATGAGCATACCAGGAGCACTCATGTGAGGACAGTGCTTGCACACGCTACGCCTGTGCCGAATGTGCGGGGGCAGTTACGCTCACTGGGGACTTCAGTTTCTGCTTCATCGTTAACCATCTGCCCAGCTTGCCAGGATCGGCATCATGCCATGCGATATCAGCGTTTTCTTAAGGCGAGTTTATCAGATCGTCGCGACAAGGGCCTTCGCCGAAGCCCATCTGGCGTCCTTGTTGCTCAGAACACGTTACTAGGTTGGGTGTTAAATTCGGGGTCTCCCTTTACCGAGACGTCAAGTCTCGTCTCAATCTCCTTCTGTGAGGTCGAGCTGTTCAACGATCTCCTAAGAAAGTTCTGGGAACCGGAAAGTTCTGGGATGGCTCATCCCTTAAAAGATGATGAAAGGTGCGAGAGGATTTTCACAGAAACCTTCCAACGCAGTGACGAAGGAAGGTACGTCGTGAGACTTCCTCTGAAACCCAACTCAAGAAAACTCTTGGGCAGCACCTTGAAACGTGTCCAAAATCAAATGAGTCGGCTTCGCCAACGACTCTCTGAGGACACGAAATTACAAGAGGAATATCAGATGTTCCTGTGTGATTATCGGCAGTCGGAGCACATGCGCCCAATTTCGACGTTATATTCTGACCAGCTCGGCACCTCATCATATTATCTTCCTCATCATGGGGTATGGCAGAAGGCAGACGACTGTGTCAAGCTCTGGGTCGTATTCAATGCCTCAGCCCGACCCACCTCGGGAATTTCCTTAGATGATATCCTCTTGACCGGCCCATCTTCGCAGCGAGATTTTATGTCTATCATCCTGCGCTGCATGCTTCATCCTATCGTTATTCTGTACCGACATCGGGTAGATGTATCGACAGATCCGAATCCACGAATAGGATGCGGATCTACAGCGTATGGTCTGGCAATCGGAGGAGGATACATCGGAACATCACTACGAACTGTTGAGAGTTACTTATGGCATGTCATGCGCAACTTTCCTTGCGATTCGAACACTGCGACAACTTGCTGAGGATGAAGGTGTGAAATTCCCTCTTGCTCGGGAAGCTCTTCTGTTCGACACTTACGTCGATGATATTGTGACGGGGTCTGACGACGTGAGTTCTGCTCTTTGCGGGATCAGATCATCCATCTGCTCAGACTTGAGGGATTCCCCTTGAGAAAGTGGGTATCAATTCACCCTACGGTCCTGGCTGGGATTCCTAGTGAGAATCTGCTACGTCCGGACTGGAAGGACTTCTCCTCTGATCGACCGGCGCACGCATTAGGCATTTCATGGGATTCTGTTAACGATCATATGCGTTTTTCGGCGCCTAACATCCGATCCTCAGGCACTCCCACTAAGCGCCGGGTCCTTTCAATCCAGATGGATGGTTGAGTCCTTTTATCATCAAGGGTAAAATCCTCCTGCAAGAGCTATGGAGGCCAGGAGTAGGATGGGACCAAGGCCTACCTCAGAATCTTATCATATACTGGGAAGGGCTTCTGCAAGATCTTCGACACATTACCAACATCCAGATACCTCGAGGGGTGGGAACTAAGTCCCACGATCATGTACAGATTCACGCGTTTGCGGATGCCAGTCAGCACGCCTATGCGGCCCTGGTTTGGGCATCCGAACCTGCTTGACCCACGGTCATGGTTCTTCAAGACTCTTGGCTTCAAAAACGCGAGTAGCTCCGCTGAAAACAATCACTATCCCTCAATTGGAACTCTGCGTGGCCACTTTACTCGTTCATCTGACAAAAAAGGTGATTAAGGACCTTGGTCGCGGCGTCACCGCCGTTCACGCATGGTCTGACCCCGCATAGTGCTCTCATGGATATCTTCTGAACCTTCAAAATGGACGACCTTCGTCAGCAATCATGTCTCGGAAATTCAGACTAGTGCTGCCGGACTAATCTGGAGGCATGTACCACCGGCGGACAATCCAGCTGACATAGCCTCTCGTGGAATGGCGATTCAAGTCCTCGTTTCAGTGAACTCTGGTGGAAAGGTCCTCAGTGTCTGGCCCGACCAGAAGCAGGATGGCTCAAGGTAATTTTCGACAGAGGCTCGACACAAACACCAGAAGAAAAACGGAGTTTTACCTGTAACATAGCTCAGGTTGAAGAAGGCTTCGTCCAGAGATTTTCTTCCTTGACTCATTTAGTCCAGATAGTTGCTTGGTGTCTGCGTTTCAAACGTCGTCAGGAGAATAGAGTTCACCAAGTGCAGAGCATCTCTCTTACAGCAGGTGAGATTAATGAGGCCTTCTTACGGTGCGTTCAGTTTCCTCAACGAGCTGATTTTGATAAGGAAATTCGAGTGCTCAATCAAGGTGACTCATTGAGCAAACGAGATCCTCTTGCCGAGCTTGGTGCTTTTCTCGATGACGCTGGAACCCTCCGAGTCGGAGGTAGATTGCACCACTCATCCTTACCATTCTCTGAACGTCACTCTGTTATTCTATCCAAGAACTGTCATCTCGCGTCACTAATAATCACTTGGGCATATAAAACCGCACTTCGTGGTAGGGCAACCCAACCCTAACCTACTCAATCACGCTTCGTCGGGCATGGATTATCGATGGACGACAGAGGTCGAGAGCTATGGTTCACAAGTGCCTCACTTGCCTCCGACCACGAGGAAAGATATCGACTCAACCGATGGGCTCACTGCCTTTAGGGATAGTCGAACGATTTCCACCCTTCTGTAAAGTCGGACTAGACTATGCCGGACCTCTTCACATTAAGGCGAACAAGGGGCGAGGACCTCGTTCTACGAAAGGGTACTTGGCGATCTTCGTCTGTCTTTGCACGAAGGCAGTTCACTTAGAAGCCGTCAGTGACCTAACGACTTCCACCTCCCTCGCGGTCTTACGAAGGTTTTGTAGCAGACGGGGAACGCCATCGGAAGGGTGGAGCGACAACGCAACGACATTCCATGGGGCCGACCTCGAACTCCGAGCAATGCTTCGTGAGACTGAGGCACAATGAAAGGAGATCGGTGGCATCCTCGCCATCGATGCAGTGATTTGGCGGTTCATCCCACCATCCGCTCCCCACTTCGGTGGATTGTTGGAAGCCGCCGTCAAATCGGCGAAATCCTACGTAAAACGTGTAATTGGATCGCAGAAACTCACCTTTGAGGAACTTAGCATGTTCTTGTCCCAGACCGAGTTCTGCATGAACTCGCGACCTCTTAGTCTTCTTTCAGGAGAGCCCGACGACGTGGATGCCATCACCACGTGGCATCTGGTCAATGAATTCCCTCCGCGATTTATTCCCGAGCCACCCTCACCCGAAGAGAACCTCGATCATGTTGCCTATTGGGCACTGGTTCAGGCGATCAAAGACCACTTCTGGTGCCGGTAGGCGGTGGAATATCTCCACACGCTCCAACAACAAAACAAGTGGGTGATGCCCACCCGAAACATCCAATCTGATGATCTGGTCCTAGTTGCTGATCCATCTCTCATCTGCCAAGGAAGTTGGCCTTTGAGACGGGTTCTACGAACTCATCCAGGTCGAGTCGGGCTTGTTCGAGTGGCAACTGTCAAAACCGCCACCGGCTCCTACGTTCGGCCTCTCTCAAAACTCTGCCTATTACCAAATCCATAATTCTAATTTCCTTCTCTTTTTTGTTTTAACTGGGGAAGCTAAGGTGGGCGGGATGTTCGCTCAATAAGTACGTTCAATAAAATTTATTTCTACTAAATTATTTATTCTTAACAAATCCTTTCAAACCTGCCTATCTTCTCCACTACCAGAGACCGTGGTGAGGGCCAGGTCGGCCTTCCTTCCAACAAAGTGCCCGAGGTTTTTTAGAACATTAAGTATACACTAGTTCCATTTATTTAGTATGGAAACAAACTTTCCCATTTTGGCGCCGAGTCTATTTTTTTTTAATTCATGTGTTGGATTAGGTTATACTTAAAAAATAAGATATGGCTGTCGTGGGCATTCTCCTTTGTTAACAAGATTATCGTGAATAACAGTTAAAAACTATTGAAAATCGAGTTTATTCCTGGATTTCTCCATGCGATGATTTTCATTTTGGTTGCAAAATGCTCGTAAGAGTTCATAGGATAATATATTCAATGATAATATGGTCACGCAAGACCACAGTGTATTACTTTTTTTAAAAAGATAATCTGTTTCTTATGTCAGATAATTCATTAATTTATTCTTATATATTATACATATTCTAAAAATTTAGAACCTTATGCAGAAACATTTTATTTTCAGAAAAAATGAAGTTGAACTCACAACGTGCGTTACAGAGAAATTATTTCCGGTATGTATTATATATTCAAAAACTTCTTTCTCTACACTAATAGTTTCTTATATTTTCATCTATCTATACTACACGGTGAGGGGGAACAAAATAAAAGTTTGCCTGAAATGACGAACAAACGGACATGTGGGTCTACATTATCACGCTTCAGAGATTAGACAAATCTATTGCGGATAATCGGATCGGTTCGTCTTTGCATATAATCATCAAAAAAGCTTTTTTTTCCTTCTACTAAAAAATATTTCGATAATTCCTCAATGAAGTTGTCTATCTTATCAATTGAAGGTTTTGTTCACGGTTTTGAATGCTGTGATGTACGTTACTGAAGCTAACTGTCTAACATCTAGTCTAATTTCTTCATCAAAAAGCTTGTCAGGGTCTAGTAATAGTTTTTTGTATGCATTCCCTTCGTAGATTTCTCCGTGGTAACTTTTTGGTACTAAATGTAATGTTTGGGACGATAACAATGCTTAAAATAAATATTATTAAGAATTCTGACATTTTTTTGACTTTCCTAATGATAGACACTTTTCGTAATCTTTATTCAACTGTCCATAAGTTTTTAAAGAAAAGTTTCTATTAGTATCTATAGGCTCTTCCAACATTTCATTCGAATCATTATAATCACTAATAAGCATTTCAGCATGATTTCCCATATTAGATAAAGTTATGAAACAATAAGGGCACGGTTACGTCAAAGTTGCAGTTTGTCCATTAACTATCAACAAAACTATTAAATCTGATACAAAACGAAACTTCGTACTGTTTATCTCTACCAAAACAAATAAAATATTTATATTTTCATATAGTTCCTTAGTACCAGGCACTATGCATAGCATGATTAATTGTTTAACACTATTAATTTTGTAACTTATTTCATCAGATAATTTAACTTTTTTTTTCTGGCACTTCACCTGATGTTGCGTTGCAATCGGTATGACTTGATAAGCACTTTTCAGGAATTATATTTATATATACTTTAAAAAAACCTTGACCCCCCTCTAATAATAGTTTTATTGTATAATTTCCAACAACTCGAACTCTAATGTCTCAATTTTGTACAATTCTTGTAGAGATTTCGATTTCAAACTCATGTGTTATGAATATGCAGGAATTGACTTTCTGCCAGCAGTTTTATGAATAAAAGCAGTCACCGTCATAGATAATGTAGTAGAGCTATCACCCTCATTGGTTGCGGTTAGGAAATGTTGATTAGGTACAATGGAGAGGGCCATTTCCGACAAGGTGAAATTAATAAAACACCTATGTATATTACTTGCGACGTTTCGTC